>VDFB02045727.1:0-10165 GCA_007258455.2 Sequoia sempervirens | reverse complement strand
ATTTCATCAGCAATCAGATTTAATAAAATAAGGCAGGATATAGGGGCTGCAGTTGAATTCTAGAAGCTGCAATATCTTTCGTATTTGCAAACCTCAGCTTCTTCTCTTGAATAAACTCGAATTCCAACACTTAGAACAGATTTCTAAGTGAACCTTGATGACTTCACTCTACAACCAGCAATCAGCAAATTGAACTTCTTAACTTTGCACTTCAAACCAGCAATCAGCAATTTTAATTTCTATGTCTTTGTATCAGCAATCAGCAAACATCAAGCTAGCAAATTCGTGCTTCTAAGTTCTCAACTATTCGTTTGCTTCACCCCAAGGCGTCCCACAGGCAACTTCAACTAAGCTCAACAAATTTCAGACTTCAGCTTCAACACTAGCAAAGGCCGTACCTCTTCTATTTCAGCAATGGCGTACCTTCTCCAACCAGCAAGTACCTCTCAGCAACTTAAGGCGTACTTCTCTCAGCACAAATTTAATCAACTCCCAAGTGCGCCTCCTCAGCAAACTCAACTTCTCAGCAACAATTTCAAATTCTTTCAAGCCTCAGCAACTTAAGGCGTCCTTCTACTTCAGCAATGGCACACCTCTTCAGCAAAATTCAAACTTCAGCAACTTAAGGCAACATTCAAATTCCTTCAAGCTTCAGCAACTCACTGCAATGCTTCACTCTCAGAGCAAGTTCGACTTCCAGCTGTGAAAATGAGTGAAGAACTTCTCCATTTTATAGCTAAAATTCGAATTCTAGAAGAAGTTAATTTTAGCCAGTGCCATTAAACCCCACTACTCCACTTCAAGAATTCGAATTTTCCCTCTCTGATGTTTCTGACACTTGTCTCCAGTCGTCGGGAATATTATTCTTCTAGAAACTTGACTTTGACTGGCGTTTTGAATTCCTCTTCGAAAAATTTAATTTAACTTCATCATATTTTACTCACCAGCTGGAGCTCCGTCACTTGAATTCAAATTCTTAACCTCATCATCTGCTCTGGAAAATTCATCTTTGAAGAATTTAATCACAATCATCTAGGCAACTCCCTTCGTATTCATCGTTCGAAGAAAATTCACTTTGAAAACTCATTTATTTGAATTTGCCTTAGAAAATTTAAAATTCTCCCTTAGAAAAATTCATAACTTAAGCACTGATCAAATTCCTTACTGAAAAAGTGTCGGCGAAGCTTGAAAGATTTAGAAATCCATTCATCATCACGAACATTCAGTACCCAGAAGCAAATTTTTGCTAGAATGTCTCGAATTCATGGGTACCCAACGAACGGGTTCATTTAATTTTTCGAATTTTGAACCTTAGAAAAATATCATTTCCATCATTTAAACTCGTTCTTCGCCTGTGATCACTCTGCGTTGCTCTGACTTCTAAAAAAAAAAATGAATCACCTTGCGTTATCATCATCTCTGACTTCATTACTGAGAAAAATTGCTTGCCTCGAAAAATTTTCATCAACTTGAAGCTCTAGGCGTATTTTCCAAGGAAAATAAATTTGCCTTAGGAAATATTTCAAAATCTTCTTGCACTTTTTTTTTGAAATCTTGCCTTAGAAAAAATTAGTTGATCGCCAATGGAGAGGGATTTTTGATCAACTTCATTTAGAAAATTTTATATTCATCAAGCACGCCTTACTTCATTTCATCTTCATCCCGTATCACTTCACACTTGAAAAATATTCATTAAAAGCCCAACGCCTAGGCAAATTTTAAACACTTAGAAAATATTTCATTGAGGCGCCTAGCACATCTCAAAACATCTCAACGCCTTCAAGATTTTTTTTTTTTCTAACACCTTATAACTATTTTCCATCACACATCTCTCCATCACCCTAGGCGTATATTTCATTTTAACTCTCAACACCTTGAAATATTTTCCACGCCTAGCACATCACCCTTACTCTTGGCGCACATCACACTTAACAATTTTATTCTTAACGCCTTAGGAAATATTCCTAACACCTTATGACTCCTTTCACACGCCTAGCAAGGTTTCTCCAAGGCCCACCACCTTGGGCGCATTCTAGCCATGAAGGAGGATAACGCCTAAGCTTTTACCTTGAGTTTACCACGCCTAGGTAACATTTTTACCCTGTTTACCACTCATATTTACCTTTCACACTTCAAACATGGGCGCATTTCCTTGAGAGAGAAGGATGGGCGCATTTCAATGAGAGAGAGGGATGAAAATAGCTTCCACGCCTTGTGACCCTTCAACTTCCGTGTTTTTGTCTTGACATGCATGAACTTGGGCGCATTTTAGCCATGAAGGAGGACAGAAACCGTTGACTATGCTTTGACTCCTTGTAAGTTGGGCGCATTCTGATGAGAGAGAAGGATGGGCGCATTTCCTCTTGTGTGAAGGATGAAAATCTACCTTGGGCGCATTTCCTTGAGGGTGGCGGATTATCATGTTTGACCTTGCTTTGACCACCTTGTGAACTGGGCGCATTTTGATGAGAGAGAAGGATGGGCGCATTTTGACCCCTGAGGCGGATTTCTCATACTTAGAATTTTTCCTCAACTTTCCCTCTTTCACCTTGGGCGCATTTGGACCCCTGAACAGGATGAAATCTTGTTGACTTTCTTTTGACTTTTTCTACCTTGGGCGCATTTTGCCCTGTGTGAAGGATGAACTTGCATCTTGAAAAATTTTCTACGCCTCTTCATCAATCTGGGCGCATTTTGCCTTGCCTGCTGGACGAGACTCCAGACTTGGACAAAATTTTATCATCCTCGCCAGCATCGTGTTCTCGCTATTTATAGTAAGTTTTTCATATTTCAAGGCTTGGTTTTGGCTGCTTGGGGCTTAAAGAGAGACTTTATGTTTTATTAATCTTTGTTGAGATTGCGATGGAGTTACCTTGCCGCTTTTAGCCCGTTAAGGTGGCTTACTATAAATAGTAAGCCTGCTTCGATAGCTCCCCAAAACTCCCATCGACGGAAATTTGAATGAGGCTTATCCTCACCATCGACTTGTCAGGGTCGGCTAATCGACGATGCAACTGATTTACTATTTTTAGCACGTTTCCAATTTGACTTACCATAAATAGTAAGTGCTCCGTTTGACCTGAAATTTCACCAGCAGATAGCTTGAAGAACGCTGATCGCGATGGTTTACATCGGTTTTCGAAGATTTTGACTTTTGATGCCTATTTTTAGGCTCCGAAGCCGGAAACCCTAATTTGCACTGCACGTGTATCAAAAGATCTCCGTTTGCTCTCGTTTCGCTAATCGCGATCGCTCGTGATCCCGAATCGCCGAGAAGCTGGCCACGGCATACCGCTAAAATAGCAAGTTCCTTAATGGCGAGAATCCTTGTTGTATGCCACACCATCGCCAGTTTTGAAACCCATCGTGAATCACCTCGACATGCAAAGAAAGCTCGACATGCAAACCCTAAAAAATAGCCTCTAAGGTCAACTCGAAGTGGTCATCTCGACTTGCATGTTATATCACCGGAAGGTCTCAGAAACCCGTATGAATATCCGCATATGCAAAGAAAAATCTCGATTCGACTGGAATTTGTCCCGAAGCCTGACCTAAAATAGTAAGTTGTCAAATTTTGTAAATTTGGCATGCAAGCAGCCCCGATGTAATTAATGCAATGTGATGATCTAATCTCGAAATGCCGATGTGATTGCTCAGATTGCACTTACTGCTAAAAAATAGTAAGTATCTCTCGACCGATGAAATTTGGCTGGAAGCCTGCTGGATGCCTGTTGATAACAACGTTAAGTTCAATTTTCAATGTACTGGCCCTACTTGACCTTGACTTGACCAAAAATGATGAAACCCTAATTTTAGAATTGGCCAATATCTTCACGTTTAAGCTCAATGACGACACAACCCCCCCCCGAAAGACGGACACCAGAAAAGAGACAGAGCGAGAGAGCGAGGAAAAACCCAAGCCAAAAGACCGGAACGGAGCAAAAATAAGGGGGTCCCCATCTGAATGGGGCGATGTGTGAAAAGGTCACAAATGTGCTTCTTCTTCCTTTCGTATCCAAGTAGCTTAGTTCATGCAAAGTAGCTTACTTCGGTGTGTGGTGTTTTATTGAGATAGCTTCGCTTTATTCCATACCACTAGCGGCTTGTTGATGATAAGTCCGCCTTGTGTGGTCAACTGGACATTATCTTGTGTTTAACTTCGGTTGTGGTTTACATACTTATATGCGTTGTTCTGATGGTTTATGTATGTTAAACCATAACTTGAATACCTTTTGCTATCCCCTTTGAAGATTGCACCGATTTTGCTGAGGCTGTCCGACGGAGGCTAGGTGAAATCCGGTTGAAGTCTATTGAGACGAAGCCCCACATACCCTGCATTTAGAATAGAGTATAAATTTCTTAGGCCCCTTTCCCCTTTTACTTTCCGCACTTTCTTATTAGTCTTAGGAAAAGATACACATTGCCAAATCATACACGAAAGAATTCCCCTTCAAAATCATACATTAGCTGCCGATCGAAGAAATCCGACAATTGTGTAAGTCCCCTCGCACGCAACACAAGGCACATCAACCAAACTGGCCTATTCGCACTAAAGGAACCTTGAGTTGAACATGCTAACTTTCTCTTCAATCTTAGCGATGGGAATACTTTGATCAAGAGAGAACGGAGTAGCCTAAACTATTTTGTTCTTCTACCGCTTGGTATGGTCACAAAACCGCGATCAACACGTAGGATCTCGAACGTTACTTGCTCCATTTCATGCCAGATTCTTAAATCTTTCTCAAGAGAATGTAGGCTTTGCTGAAAGGCTTCCAGGGTTTGATTCAGTTTGAATCTCATTGCCTTAATAGTACTCAAGTTCTTCAATGCTTTCTCGACCACTGATATTCCTTGGTCAATTAATTGAGTTGTCCAGGAATCAATTGCTTTAGCCTTTTGCGCAATTCTTTCTAATTGCTTGACTGATTCCTTAGGAGCAACCATAGATAGTGAATCAACTGTTTCTGATGACCCAGTAATCCTTTGAATAACTGAAACTAGTTGTTCTTTATCCTCCTTGAGCTTCTCCTTTTTGGCTAGAAGTTCATTGTAGCTTTGTGCCAAAATTGTTACTGAACTCTAAGCATCTTGCATCATGTTAGCATGAGTCTGCTTGCCTAATTCCACCCTAGTGAACCTGTAATCAGACACCTGCATCTCTCCATGTGGTTTGTCAACAAGAGGTTCTGCAATCTCAACATATTTCATTCTATTGCTGTCAATAAACACTTGCGAGACTGTTTTTGCTTTCTTTGCAACCGTTGGTTTTGATTTCTTCAATTTTTGGAAATCAAAAACATCAGGAGATACTGCTTGTTTCTTTCTCTTGGGAGCAACTGAGTTTAACCATGGAGGAAGATCCAAGGTTGTCACATCTGAAATAGCAACTGCAGTCTGCATAGAAATAGACTCAGTTTGTGTTACAATTGAAATTCTAGGAGGTGCCTCAGTTTGTATAGCAACCATGTTTTGCTCAGAAGACAAATTACAACTAGGATCAGCCATGAAACAATCAAAGCTTGCTACTGATGTATCTATCTCTGGGAGAATTATTTCTGACATTGCCGGAAAGATTGGATTTGTATCAAAAACATTCTCCAAGTTATCGTGCAAGCTTCTCACAGGTGTATTCATTATTGATGAGGAATGATGACTAGCCCCTGGAGGTGGGATAGAAGAAACGAATACTGTGGAGAAAGAATCAACATCACTATCGATAGGGGACAAAGGGGATATTGCTGAAACAGGTATTGGAGCTTCAATGTGAGGAGACATTTCACTTAGAATGGTAGAGGTTTCAAGAACCTCCTCTTCTTCTTGTTGATCCAAAACTTGAATCTGCGTTTTCTTAACTTCTTTCCCCTTTAGTATTTCCTTCTCCAACGGTTCCTCCACAGCCCGGCTTACTCTTAACTTAATTCTGATACCTCAAGAGGAAGCTCCTTCTTTTGATTTGTCTCTAACTTCTTACTTCAATCCTTTAGGCCCAGCTGGATCATCTTCAGCCCTAATTCTGATTTTAATAGTCTTGACACCTATGCTTTTGAGCCAAGTGTTGGTGTTTGCCAAGACTGACTAAAACCTATCAAAAATAGAGATAGATTCCTTTTGAGACCACTGGATTGCAGAAATGGGCGCGTTAGCAACCTCTTGTTCTTCATATTCAGGATCTAAAACCTGCTTATCATCAATTACCCCCTCTGGAACTAAGGTCAGATTAAGATCAACAACTTGCTCCACCGTGAGCCTGCAATAATCCATTCTATAAATATCTTTTTCTGTTCGGAGGTCTGCCCAAATGTCTTCAATGCGGTGCACATGAGTGAAGGCTCTTTTAATTGTCTTTCACTCTTCTATAATCAAAATCCATTCTAGCCTGAAATTTCTTTAACTTTATTTCTTGAAGTCCAGTCTCCATTGCTTTTGCTCTTGAAGAAGTTGTCAAAGAGTACCTCCCAATTATCAATGGATTATGTGATGAAATACTGACTCTAGTGTTGTGTAGCTTGGCGTGCATGCACTATCATCAACTGCCTTCCCAGCTCCATCAAAATAATCTTATCTGTCGGATACCTTGGAAGCATATAAGGTTGGTCTTTAAAACAGTCGACTCTCATATAAGTGAAGGTAGGGAATTGAAGAAACAAGCAACCATACTCATTTACTTTCCTCCAAGCGACCTCAGATACTCTGTTGTTTTCCAATGCTTTGTCAAATAAACACATAAGATGACCAAAGAAAGCATCTTGAACTCTCCTATAATGCACCCGAATTTGCCTTAAAGTCAGCTGATCATAATACTCCCATACAGGCACCAATGATCTGTCACCTTTAGTAGATAGGCCTAGAAACTGCCTCAATGAAGCTGCTATATAAACCAAATATGAATTCATGTAGAAGGTAAGTGTGGTAGGAACCTGTACAAGCTGTTCACACAAACTGTCGCTGATTATTTCACCCCAAAATATTGGGTGTTGTGCTTTTCTGATGACCACGATGAACTTATACATCCAGCTTTCAAACATATTGGAAACCTTCAACCCCGCTATTCTGCTCAGGAGAGTGATCATATCATTAATCTCTTCCTTAAAATCAGGCCGATACAATTTGGGTATCCGGGTCACACCAGGTCGTGATTTGAGAAGCCACTTATGATTGATATGTTTGATACAATCATTCTTTTTCTGCTCGTAATGATTGTGAGCACTCTTTAATGTGATTTCTGAATATGTAGTAGCATCAGGAACTCTAAAAATTTTGTTGATTGTCTCAGGATCAAGTCTGATAACCATGTTGCCGTCATCGTCCTTGATGGTTCTAGATTCACTGTCAAAACGGGATGCACATGCAAGAACAAATTCAGGCTCAAGGGCAGCAACAGGAAAAGAAGATACCAGGTGAATATGACTTCTCAGCAACAACTACATATCGTGAGAAGTTGATTCCTCAGCCCTCTTAAGAAACTCAAACATATCAACATGCCCAATTTCTGTGTCCTTGATTTCGTCAATATTTGAGACCACGTGAGATGGGGAAATCTCATTCTGATACTTATCAAATTTGTATTTCATCTTTTTGTTTGTTGGAGAAGCTGGTTCGTCTGTCATTGAACAGGAATCTGCAAGGCTGCGGTGAAAACCCCATAAGGTCAGAACATCACCAACATCAACATTTGCAGACATGATGAGACTCAAACCCTAGGGTAATGAAACTGTCTTCTGAAAAATGATGGAGAATGAATGGTGAAGACTAATTCGGATCTTGGTGGAGCGATTGCAACTGAAAGCAATGTTTTGTCTTTTTGGAACAGCAAGACAAAAAGATTTTTTTTAACTTGGATTTAAAGTCAAGTCCAAAAAAAAAAATTCAACTTTCAAGCCTTTTTAAGCATTTCGAGTTTTTTTTAATGACTTTAGCAATTTTGCATAAGGCAGTTGGGGTTTTTTGGACATTCAGCAATTTTACATTTTTGCAATTTTTATAATTGCAATTCTGGTTACAAATCCCGACTTGCATACTTGGTATCAAAAACCCAAAATGCGGGCCAAGGTGTAATTTTGCGGAAAATGGCAAAAAGAGGATTTGATGTTGATAAATGTGAAATGCAAGAAGCAGATTGGTAGATGAATGAAAATGGGAAACGGAAACATTCTTGCTGGGAAGATGACATGAAGATGAAGAAAAACACTTTTTCTTTTTAAAATGGTTCCAAAAGATAATTTCAAACTTAGAGATATCGCGATTTCCCTTCTAGGAAACACGTTTTGCTGAGATAATGAGATTTGAGGAGAGAACACAAATCAGCATTAACTAGATAAGACATTCAAAATGACGCATGAACAAGGAGCAAAAAGAAACCGACGCCTTTCAATACAAGACGTGTTTCACTCCAAAGGAGACGTTTGTGAAGAAACATATGACGTTTCTCACGAATAAGACAAGAAGAGAAACAGAAAATAAAAAGGAAAGAAAGCAAACAACATACCTATGAATGAGAAGCACGAAAATGAAGAGAAAACCCCAAATGCTTTGCACAATCTTTAATCAAGAGAGGATTAATAAACAAGCTAAGGACGTGATTCAGTTGAAAGCTCCTCAAAAATAGGCAAGCAATCGAACTAGAACACAAACACCTCTTGAAAATCTGGGCGAACTTCTTTAAATCGGGGTTTTTTGAACATTCAACAAGCAAAAAGGCCAAAATCGGGTTTTCTAGCTCACTCAACAACTTTTTTTACAAACTATGAGTAAGATAGGAACTTTTTATCACTTCAACAATTTTATTTTCTGTCAAATAGAAGAAATCGGACCTTTTAGCTCATTTGACAATTTCATTTTGATAAAAAAAAAGGTATTTTTGGACAACTTAAGCAAAATCGGAACTTTTGGAAGTTTCAGCAATTTTGCTCTTAGGCTTAAATTTCCCTATTCTACTGAGCTGCCTAAAAAACCCGAATTTGGTCAAAAAGACAAGGAAAAAGACTAAGAAATTGATAAAAACAGAAAGGGGGACTGATGAAAGGATGCCCGAGGGAATTATTAATTGAAATCTAAATTTTTCTATCCTCAACACCTCGTAAAACGTGCTTTAGAGAGAAAAACCTCAAATTTTTAGGTAGGTTGCCCCAATTTTTGCCATATCAAAAATTGAGGACAACAGATAGCTGCAGATGTGCTTGACAGAGAGATTGTCAAAGAAAACGACATGCAGCTAGAGAGGTTGAAGCATAAGGTTCAGGAAGTTTTCTGGACCAATTCTGAGACAGGATTTCACAAAAGTGGTGAATCTCTTGTCCATCCAGGATGATTTTGTGAGACAAGAAGCGGATTGGGAGAACACCTTCGCCAAGTGTGCTGAGGATTTGGACGGACTTGAATTCAGGATAAGCATGTTGCCGCCAGTCAAAATGGAGGAAGTCGTCACAATCGTGTCCAGATTCGTCGAGCACAATGCTGGCCAAGAAGATAGGGGTGCCTTCCCTTGAAGATAGCTCCAACTACTTGTTCACTGTTTGATTACTGCTTGTTTACTGGTTGTTAACTGATGTTATTTTGGGCAACCCTAATTAGGGTTGAGTTGTATTAATCTTGGCCGTTGAGTTGTTTTAATCTTGGCCTTTCATTTGATCTTGAAAACTCTATTTAAACTTGTGATCTCTCACTTTCATTTGCGTGGAGACAGTGTACGAAATTGTTGCATTAAGACTATTTCCAATAATAAAAGCTCTTATGCATGATTTGCTTTGAATCACTTTTATTGTCAAGTAGTGAGCAAGGTTGCATAACTTCTTCTACCATAGATTAGAGTTAGATAGAGTTAGATTACAATTAAAATAGAATTTGCTTTGAATGTTGGTTAAGTGAATGCGAGATTGATCGTATAGATTAAATGGTGAAATATTGCTCATACTTTCTTCTGATGGATGACTTTCATTCGATGCGTAAAGTTAGCCTGAGCTTGTGATTGTGGATGCTTAATTTCAGTCTTATTCGAGGCTTGAAAATTATAATCACACCCTTTCAAGATTGCACTCACTTTGCGTAGTTGTCCTAGGGAGGCGAAACAAAGCGTGGTTACTCCTTTCACCTGATCTTTACTGTCTCTCGAATTCCTAGGCGTAGATTAGATTCTCTAAACCCTTATCTTTTTGCACTTTCTTTTGAG
>VDFB02045726.1:0-27415 GCA_007258455.2 Sequoia sempervirens | reverse complement strand
TGGAACAAGGGGCTGCTCTTTTGGGTTCTGTTCTTAGCTGTTTTTGAAGCCTCTTTGGCGGATCAGTTGAAGGTAGGAGGAACAGGGACATGGGATCAGGCGACTAACTATCAGGACTGGGCAGACGGTACTACTTTTCACGTAGGGGACACAATCGGTAAGTTTCTCAAAAAGTTTCGTTTTCAGAAAGTTTGTCCTGGGGGCCTCGTTATGCTGTATGCTTTCTGATCTTACAATTGGTTTTAATGGAGTTGTGTTCATGTGGCAGCCTTCACATACAGCTCCGCGCACTCTGTAGTGGAGACAGATTCATCGGGGTTCCAGTCGTGCACACCTTCAAATATACTTTTGCAAGATAGCAGCGGAAGTACGCTGGTGTCCCTGAAGAGTGCAGGAACACATTACTTCATCTGCAACACTCCTGGGCATTGCTCCAGTGGAATGAAATTTAGTGTTACTGTTCTTCCCTCCACTGCTTCCACCCCACCCACACCCGCCACCACCACCACCACCACCCCTCCAACCACCTTCACCCCAACCTCCACCATCCCCAACCCCACCGAAGATGAAAACCTGGGTGCCATTTTAGCGCCACCACTAACTATCTTTATCGGTGTGGGAATAATGAGCTTTGCTCCCTTTCTTCTCTTCTTATAAATCATCTTTGTTCGTGACATCTAGTGGATTTTGTATTAGGGGGATGGAGGGGAGACTACACTTTGTAACTTCTTGTTTGCAACACATCTAGTGGATTTTGTATCATCGGGAGGGAGGGGGAATACACTTCGTGACTTTTTGTCTGTAACAGGATGCTTTAGCCAATCGAACTAGGCCCTGTACCTCAAATCATTGGCTTTTGTGACATCTAGTAGATTTTCTCTAGTTCATTATTGAATAATAATATGTATTTTTTGTTTACTTGGTGATTTTTCCCTTTGATATATGTGGGTGCAGGGGTTGAATGGTATATATTAGGGAATTTGTCATTGGAATTTAATGATGTGAAGTAAAAATTATGAATCTTGATAACAATTTTGTTTGTACTAAATTATAAACATTTCAACTTGATATTGATTAAAAAAAAATTTCAATGATTAAATTTTAATATCAATGATATTTAGAAATTTAAAATTGATTTTTATTAAATTAATATTTGTTTTATTTTTAAAATATTTTTTAGATTATTTAAGATTATAATATTATTATTTATTAAAATTAAATATGAAAATTTAATTGTTAAATATTCTTATTTTAATTTAAATTAATATAAAAATAAAATAGTATAAAATTTAATATAAATTAATTTTAGACTTGTGGAGCACATGTTTTCTTGAATTATATTTTATGTCTCATTTTCAAGTAATCTAACTTTGTACATATTAGGTATGTACTTGTATCTTCTGTGTTTTTATTATTTGTGTGTTTTCCTTTCCTACTTGCATATATTTGTTGTGTGTTTTTATTCGTATATGTATGTATGTATGTATCTAGATGCACATATATATATACATGCATATGCGCACACACACACACATGTATGTCGATGTATATATGTGTGTGTATTTGGATACACACATATATGTATCTAGATATATGTGTGTATCTAGATACACACATATATACATGCATATATATACAGACATATATATATGTATATATATACATACATACATATTTAAACACACACATATATGTATATGTATATATACATATATACATGTACATACATGCATACATACATACATACATGTACATCAAATTGAAACACTAAATAACTATTTTGAATGTGCAACATAAATATGGATAATTCACTTTTTAAACATATAGATGGGAAGAGAGATCAATAGATTGTGGTTAATTTTAGATGACTCACAAACTACTAGGGTTTAGATAACAAATTGTGATAAGATATTAGATAGTTTACTTCATATTAGACATTCATTAGGGAGTGTTTCAACTTATTATAGTGAGACTTTAGCAGCTATTCTTGCCCAAATGTGAGAAATAGTTTCACATGATGTTTCATTGAGAATAGTGCAATTAAATGTGTCAATAAATTATCAGAAGGGATCATTTTTCTCAATATGCCCCCAAAACTAGTGTAAGGGAATAAAGTGTGTGACCAAATTTAGACTTCTTCGATAGTTATCAATGAATTAGCAACAGCTGCTCCATCGATAACCCCCCACCTAAACTTGTCCTGCTTCCTAGGATTCGTGGAGCCCGTGCACGCATAATGAAGTGATTGCCACCTCAAAATGCTCCAAAGTCTCAATTTCAGTCGGGACTGAAAGCATTCCCCACGTTCTCCTCACAAGACCTCAAACGAAGCTCTTTCAAGGAAGTTTCAATCGCTCAGACTTTAGCAAATTACTTAAAAATGTAAAGCAGACCGGAAAAGGCGCTTCCCCGCTCAAAAGCCAAAATTTGGCTAAGTCTGAAAAGTGCAGTGGCGCTAAAATTTAGCGCCCCTGCATGAAAGTGAATTTTCTAAAAAATGTAATAGCTCTAAATTTTAGCGCCATTACACTTTTTCTTGACACTTAAACTTTTTCTGGCCCTGGCGCGTTTCTCCATCTTTTTTGCATTTTTCGTCAATCGTGCCACTTTTCGTGCCTAAATTTATTGCTCGACTTGAGTTAGGTTTTTGATTTTCCTTTTCACTTAAAAGTGTCTTTGTTCGCCATTTTCATTGTTTATGGTCTTTGTTCTTCTTTTCTTCTTGCTGGGCGAGTTCTTCTCAAGCTGCAATCACGTGTTTTGGAAATTCGAAGTTCTTCTCTAGCGTTTTTCGCGTTTCATCTTTGTAAGTTGTTACCCTTGCTTTCTCTTTATTCTCCAATTTCAATGGTAACTCCATGCAGACACACTTTGCAAACCCCGAGCGCCGTTTTCTTTCACCATTACATCCGTTTTCCAAAACCATGTTTCAGATGCAGAGGCGCTGAAAAAGTGCGCCCTTGCATTTTGAGATATTTTTCTAACACTGAGATGCAGGAGCGCTATTTTTTAGCGCCCCTACATCAAAGTCTGGATTCCCAAAAATGCAGAAGCGCTAAATTTTAGCGCCCTGACATGCTGAATATGTAAAAATTTTCCTAACATTGAAAGATGTAAGGGCGCCAAAATTTAGCGCCCTTGCATCAAAAGTGAAATTTCCAGAATGTAAGGGCGCTGAATTTTGGCGCCCTTACACTTTTTCCAATTTTCTATAATCTTTTCCAGTTGAACTTCAAACTTGCTTGATTTACTCCTGAACTTCTTTCCCTCCATTTTGTGTATCGTTTTGCGTGCCTTGTCATCTGCTCCATGCTTTCCCATCATTGTTGCTCGCTTCGCGCTTCCCAATGCTGCTTTTTCTGCTAACGCCTGTTGATTCACCATCCTTGCAGTTTCTCTCCAGATCTCGTCAAGTGATTCCGAAGGTGATGTCCTTTGATCGTGGTTCTTCCAAATAAAAGGTTCATGCAGGAGACCAGGAAGAAGTATGAAGACTCCGCGCCCAAGCAAAGAAACATGAAGAAGCTTCCTGTTCTCCAGTGTTAGACATTTCCGGTGCATCCCATTATGCATCTTGTAAATATTTCTTGACATTTTCGAATGTCATTTTGTAAATTGTAATTACACCAAGATCAAAGATGTAATATTTTGAAAACAAATTACACTTTGACTTTGGTCAAAGTTAGGTGAGATCTCCTAAAATTGCTCACCTAACTTTCCCTGATTTTCTCAATCTCTTTCCTTCTTTTGCTCATCCCTCTTTCTATATAATGTGAGGGATTTTCATTGTAATATGATCTTTTAGTCTTTTGCAACGAAGTGCTGCCCTTTTGTAAGCAAACTTGTGAAACTTTGCGTTCATATTTTGTGAATGAGATTCAATCAATAAAGGAAAGGATTGCAAGCCAAACTTTGTGTTGGATTCGATACTTTTGTAAGTTGATTTGATTTGGTAGTGATTAGTTCGAGAAATCTGAAAGACTCTAAGTGGTTGATGTAAACTTTGTGTTACATCCGTTATTTAGATTGCATTGTTATTTTTTTTATCATTGGTTGAGTGATCTATAAGACTTTGCGCTTATAATCATTCATGCTCATGCATGTTCTTGTTGGATAATCTATAAGACTTTGTGCTTATAATTATTCATTCCATTGGATACTTTGTCGAAGGATCTACAAGACTTTGTGCTTGTAATCATTCGTGCTCGTTGACATTTTGGTTGGATGATCTACAAGACTTTGTGCTTGTAATCGCTCATGCTGTTCGAAGAATTGTTGCGTCTAAGAAGACTTTGTGCTTCTAACGTAGCAAACGGTACGTTTATGCAGATCCGACCCTGATAAAGCTACGGAACGACTTTGTGCCTTCGTGAGCTTTCCCATTTTATTTTATTTTGTTTGTTGTTGATTACTTCTGGTATCTCTACGCTTCGCTTTGACGAGATAGAGATATTGGCATTACTGCTGGTTGTTAGTTTTTAGTTATCAAGAATTCGGAACTTCCAACACGTGAAACATTGTAAACATCTTCTCTGAAAAAAGAGAGAAGGATGAATGTAACACACCCCCTTAATTTCGCGGACTTCTCTCGTATTATTGTGTAATTACTTTGCGGGATTTACTATTGTTTCTCTTAGCAGTAAGAAGGGCGCCCTTCCTAGAGGAGATTCACATCTTCACATAGTCGCGGGTCAAGTCCGTTGTGTAATCTCGGTCAAAAGTTGATTACATAATTTCACCCAACGATGGAAGCATTGATTTAACTTAGATTTCTTACAACTCACGGTTGTTATCATAATAATGACCAAATTCCATTATATTTTGCACAATAATTATATGTTGAGGTTCATTTAGGCCTCAACATCAACTATTTATATTTTCCTCCACCATTGGGCAGGGGCACAATAGGGTATGCAATAGGGAGCCATATCATCATGTAGATTGATTAATGCAAATCAAAATTTTTGTCTTATCAAATTGGTAAATTAAGCATCCAAAACAAATTTAATCACACATACTTATTCACCAATTAAATAAATTCAAATTGTCACAATAAAACTAGTTGCAAATCTAATTTATTGTCGTGGTAAAGTTTCACAAGTATACAAATGATATGCAATCAACATAATTTGGTTTTGGTTTCCAACTATTTGCTTCCCCTATTCAAGCACCCCTTAGCCTTATGCTTATCTTCTTCCATTGTGATCTCTAAATTCTTTCATTTTTTCTATCTCCCTTTTACCCTTGCGCAACCCCCTCTCTCCATCTATGGGTGATCCCACAATAGTGGTTTACAATTTTTGGCCAAACTAGACACTGAAATAATTTTTTTTTAACTATTCTTCACTTTCGGGCACCTATAGCGACTAAACCATGAGGAATTTGAAGATGATGAAAACTAGAGTTTCGTGACATTTTGTTTGTAGATTCTAAATATATTTTTTCAAAAATTTGGAATCAGATTGAACTTTTTTCCATCTCCCTCAAAACTAGTTTTTAAACAATGCTTTTAAAAAGTGACTCCATCATATAATGCATAACTTTTTTCCATGAAGGATAAAATTATAATTATTTCAAATTTAGATTTGTAACTCCAATATCTAGTGCTTCCACTTGGTTAGATAGTTTTTATTGAATATTTTTTCTTTAATCAAGTTTCAAAGTCAAACCCTACAATTTAGACATAAGCGCCATATAACACACAGTAACTTTTTTTTATGTATCAAAATTCAATTTTTTTTTTTTGTTGGATCAGGACTCCAATATCTGGTGCAAGTTCATATTTTTAGAATTTTGTTTTGATAATCCTCTATTTTCCACATGTGCATAATAGAGAGCTTATTTTGGTGAAAACCTACATTCAAAGAAATAAAAATAAATATAATATTCAAATTAAATTTATAAAATTATAATTTTTTTGGAAGCTTATAATAAGGACTACATACAAAAATTAAATTTTCAATGAATTCATTTGATCCCCAAAAGGTAAATCAAAAGTGGTTTTTTATCAACATTTTGATAGGTGTAAAGGAGACTCTGTTATAGGTATGGTTTAAAAATAGTAGGGTTCTATCCAAGGGGGTTTGGTCTAAGGTGGTTTGATCAAACCATATTCAATTGGAATCCTTTAAACAAAAATTTTCAAGGCTTAAATCATTATATTTTCTAAAAATATGTGATTTCAGCAAAAATCAGGATCTCCCAGAAAGTGTAAACCACTATTGTGGCAACACACCTATGCAATCTTCTCTTCACCCTACTTGGCCTCTTCTTTTCCTCTTCTTTTGTGCGCCTCTTAACTTATTCTATGCAGCCTTTAATCTCCCCAATGCCTCCTCCTTTCTCTCCTTTTTTCCAATGCTAAAAAATGATTACATTTTTCTTTCCTCATAATTCTAGCAAACCATGTGCCCCCCTTGAAGTCAATTTGGCATTTTAAACAACATGGAGAAATCCTCTAGTAAAGTAAATGGGTAAAATGATTTATTCTATTTCCATAATTGACCTTTAAGAAACCAAATATAGTTAATTTCAATAGACATCACAACATTAAAAAACTACATAGCTTGAAATATATTGATACATGACATTTTGTTAATCAATAAAAAAAATGTCGTCCAATCTCTCCCCACTCGACCACCAAATTAAATTACAACTCCGAACAAAAATCAAACCAAAACGAATGAAAAAAAAAATTGAATATTTTTGGATGATGCCAGATTTCCCATTCATTTGGATGCTCCTACATCAAACACATCAGGTAAGAAAATGTTTTATGAGTGTGTAACTCATGAACATTTTGGCAAGGTTGGAATATAAATTCCATACTTCACCAAATTTGAAGCATTGACCCATGAAGCCTCATCAACTGCACAGTTCTTCCAATGGACCAAATACTCCCAATATTCATTCCCTAGATTATTCTTTTGGCTACATGAAAATTGATCACTTGATTAGTTTCTTCAAATTTCTTCTTTAGAAATTGGTGTATCCAATTAGGTGCCTCCTGCAAGTTGAAGGGTCCCATGGTTTCATTTTTATAATACCAATATAAATTGAACACATTAAATATTGGAGAAATATTAATACCAATTTGAAGCTCAATTTCATATGCATTTGATGAGAACTTCCTCAAGATTCTGCATGAGCCTAGTTTCTTCCACTTCAATATGTTATATGTTCCCTATGGGAACCTCTCCTTCTACAAATATACCATATGCAAATCACTAATCTAAAACTTTTGCTCTCTTCTACACATAGATCAACATGCTCCTTGTACTTATTGGTACTCTTTTCCAAGTTTTCTTTCACTTTTTTTAGCAAATCACAGATATACTCTATAAAATCCTCTACAATTGCACTCTTTCTCCAAAAATCTTCGCAATCTTGTAACTCATCAACTCCTTTGGGTTTGTATCCATACACAAATTGAAATGGACTTCTTCCTACACTTTGATTGACTAAATTATTATATGCAAATTCTACTTGTGCCAATGTCAAATCCTATTGATTTGATTTGTCACCTATCAAACACCTCACAAAATTACCTAAAATTTGATTCACAACTTTGGTTTGACCATTATTTTGAGGATGGTAAGCTAAGATAAATCCCAATTGCATTCCCATCTTCTTCCACAAAGTGCACCAAAAATGACCAAAAAATTTGGTGTCCTGACCTAAAATAATACTTTTTAGGTAAGTCATGTAACCAAACTACCTCTTTGAAAAACAAAGTGGCTATGTGGGAAGAATCATTACACTTTTTCCATGATATAAAATGAGTCATCTTGGAAAATCTATCCACCACAATAAAAACATAATCATTACTTCTTGGTGTTTGTGGCAGCTCCAAAATAAATTACATACTAGTATACTCTTGTGGTCTCTTTGGTATTGGCAATGGGTGATATAACTTTGTGTTTTGTCTTACTCCTTTTGCATGCTAGAAAACTTAGAAAATTTGCACCATCTTTTTCACATCTACACTCATCCTTGGCTAATAATAACTCGCATTTAGTTGTGCCAATTTTTTTCGTCCCAAAATGTCCACTCAATCCCACACTATGTTTCTCTCTTATTAAATTTTCTCTCATTGATCTTTAAGCTATACACATGAAAAGGTTGGAAAATATTGAAGTCAAACAAAGGAAGATAATTTAATAAAATAAAAAGCATAATACCTT
The DNA here is from genome assembly GCA_007258455.2 of Sequoia sempervirens. Lineage (NCBI taxonomy): Eukaryota > Viridiplantae > Streptophyta > Pinopsida > Cupressales > Cupressaceae > Sequoia > Sequoia sempervirens. Next base: position 19,232 of record VDFB02045726.1, on the reverse strand, counting down.
CACCTAAAATATTTTCTTCTCTTTGATAATAGGAAATGGAGTGCACCCTTATTTCATTTGATTTTCTATTTGATGTTGATATGTGGATTGCTCAATGCTCTAGTATAACCTTGATATGAACTGATAATGATGATGATCAGATTCATTCAATAGATATTTTGATAGCATGTAAGTATGATAATAGATTCTAGATGATGAAAATGAAGGATGAGAGCCTCTAGATATAGAGTCTTGAAGAGGCAAAAGCAATGGCTATGAATGATTGATGGTGGATGGCTAAGATTGAATGAGGTTTAGGGTTTATCCATCAAGGATGAAATCATATGACATGTTTTAAATGATAGATAGGATCTAGGTTTAGGATTGAGATAAGGAAAAAAATCCTTATGGAAATGGCTAGGATTAAGAGATCAAATGAAATGAGTGGATAAGATGAAAAGTTAGTTTGATTTTTGGGTAGGTGTCTAGGTTCAATGAGTCTAGGCAAGAAGTTAGACATGTGAAGGGGAAATTTATCACATGAGGATAAATCTAAATTATGATCCATGTGAACAAGATAAAGATTAGGATTAGATGGACAAGGATAGAGGATAAAGGGTAATTAATTAAATAAATAAAGTATTTATTTAATTAATAGGATCATGCACGAAGGGATATTAATTAATTAAATAAAAAATATGTATTTAATTAAAGGATTAAGATAAAGATTGGAATGGTTGGTAATAATTAAATAAATGATATATATTTATCTAATTAATGGCTTAGGATAGGCTAAAATTAAGTGTGGCTAGGTAAGGTCATATTTTAGGTATCTATATTTTCCCTTTTTTGATATGACGTCATGAAGTGGTGTTGTATCAAAGAAGTTTAAAACAAATTGGATGAGAGAGCATAAGGATCAAAGATGATGCCCTAGTAAATTGGAGGATGTAAAAGGATGAAGAAGGAAATATTAGTGATTAGGTGATAGGATGCTCCTCAAGGGAACATGCGGGTTAGGAGAGGATAGGTGTGCTTTCAAAAAGGGAAGGGAATGATTAGGGATTAGGATCAAGAAGCAAATGAATTGATAGATGAAAGAGATGAAAAGGAAGGGGAATTTGATGATGATAGGTTATGCTATTATGTATTGAGAAATCCTAATATTTGATATATCAAAGGTAATTATGCACCAAGGTATAATGATCTGAGGTGACAAGATAACCTTTGCATGGACTTGACATGTAAACAATGACAAGCACGATAAACAAGGCGATGCCCCATCATACGCCAGTTATGATACACCAAGATATAGATAGATCAAGGTGGTTGTAAGTAGGTGTAGCCATGGGTAAAAAGATAAAGATCAAAAGATAAATCAAAACAAAACTTATTGCAAACGTATCATGCAACCAACATATTTCTTGCCAAAGATCAGATGATGATGATATATTTTCTTGAGATTAGGCTTGAATAATCACCTAAGCAAGGCTTTGATAAGGATGATTTTATTGTGACTAGGCTTGGATAATCACCTAAGCAAGGATTTGATTTGCTTACTCAAGCTTGGATAATCACTTAAGCAAGGCTTTGATAGGATAATGATAATTGATCAAGATTGATCGATCGACAAAAGGATAAGATGACGAATTACTATTTGATGGAATGGATTATGAGATAATTTTGATTTAAGGATTGATCTCTTGGATGCAATTTTTTAATTCATCAAATTTAAAGTTTGAGGAGCTCAGGTGTTTGATTTTTGATGATTTTGATGATAGAATGAAAGGATGATGTTTTTTTATTATGTTTGAGATGAGATGGATATGATAGGGATAAGATGGGTTTATGTTTGATTTATGATGGATAAATATGGGGTACTCCAAATGAATGAGACTTGAAGGCCAAATGGAGAGGAAACTAAGGATATACAAGATCAAATCCTTAACATTATATAGGTGCAACTTCCACATTTAATGCATGGGAAATCATGGGGAAGGGTGGGGGATAATGGATGGATAAGGGATGACACATGATCAAGGATCATAGTCAAGCCATGATAGGTTTATTATGGATATATGGATGGAGATGGGTGATAAATTATTATGATGTGGATAAGAATGATAGAAAATGGGATTGTATCCTAAGAGGTGGTGGATAAAAGACTACTACATATGGCGTGTATTTCCAGGTTTTCACTAGGGTACTTATCCAAGGCGTCACAAAAGTGGTTTTCACCTTTGGATGGATTTTAACATTATATAGGTGCAACTTCCACATTTAATGCATGGGAAATCATGGGGAAGGGTGGGGGATAATGGATGGATAAGGGATGACACATGAAGGATCAAAGTCAAGCCATGATAGGTTTATTATGGATATGTGGATAGATATGGGTGATAAATTATTATGATATGGATAAGAATGATAGCAAATGGGATTGCATCCTAAGAGGTGGTGGATAAAAGACTACTACATATGGCGTGTATTTTCAGGTTTTCACCATGGTATTTATCCAAGGCGCCACAAAAGTGGTTTTCACCTATGGATGGATTTTAACATTATATAGGTGCAACTTCCACATTTAATGCATGGGAAATCATGGGGAAGGGTGGGGGATAATGGGTGGATGGGATGACACGTGACCAAGGATCAAAGTCAAGCCATGATAGGTTTATTATGGATATATGGATGGATATGGGTGATATATTCTTATGATGTGGATAAGAATGATAGCAAATGGGATTGCATCCTAAGAGGTGGTGGATAAAAGACTACTACATATGGCGTGCATTTCCAGGTTTTCACCATGGTACTTATCCAAGGTGTCACCAAAGTGGTTTTCACCTTTGGATGGATTATTTCTCTTTATTATTTTTATTTTTACTTTTTTGACATTTTTTGTATTTTTGGATTTTGTTGATTTTTTTATTTTTGGATATTCTTTTTATTGGATTTTCTATTTATTTGGATTTTTAGATTTTGAGAGACTTGATGATGTTGCAATCATGGTGGATTCTCTTTAATAAATGGATTGTGAAGCATGATATATGGATGGGGATGAGATGGCATGGATGATGGAGGATGCTTTATGTAGTGGATAGGGGGAGTGAAGATATGATCCTTAATGTGCACACTACCAAGGTCGTCATGCTTCACATGAAAAGAAGTTTGGGAAACCTTTGGATTAAATGAGGTGAAGGGGTCTATTGGCACTATTGTCTTCCCCCCCTTTGTGATCCCCATTAGTTATAACCGATCTGAGAAATCTTAATGGTGTATCATAATTTTTGTGCCTCTAGTAGTTGCATTCCCCTTTTTCCAAAGTTTCTTTCAAGTACCCCATTTGAAAAAAATATCTAACAGATGGCTATCCCCTTCTTCTTCCTTTTCTTCTCAGAGTCCTTTTGGGATTTTGAGTCTCAAACAAATATTTGGACCAAGGTCCAAATCTGATCCCAATGCCCAATTCCCCTTTCTTCTTTTCTCTTCTTGGTACTTTTGGAGTTTCTAGTCCCAAATGGATATTTGGATTAAGGTCCAAGCCCATCCCCATCTTCCTTATTTATTATTTCCTTTCTTCAGTCTCGTCCTTTCAAAAAAATTGGTTTTGAATGGACTTTTGGATCAAATCCAAAAGTTCATGTTCCTCCTGAGTTCCCACTCCCTTTCTTTCCTTTTCGATCCCATCAAGATTTTGGGTCTCAAAGGGACATTTGGATCATGTCCAAATGTTTTTTCTTTCCACCCTCCTTTTTTCTTCTTTGAATCATTTTGGGACTTCGAGTACCGAACAGAAATTTGGATAGCGTCCCAAATTTTTGGATCCATTTTTCATTCTCAATCTTGATCCTTTCCTTTCTTTAGACTTTCAGGGACCAATTGGAATTTTGACCTCTTTGTCCAAAAGTTTGAGTTCATTTTGGTTTCTCGAACTTGTCCATCTTTAATACTTCATATTTTTTGGATTTTTGGACCTTTTGTCCAAAAGTCCAAAATCTATTTTTGTTCTCACTCCTACTTTTATTATTCCTTTTGCACTTGGTTTGTTTATGTAGATTTGTGAGTCATATTTACATAAAGAAAAGGATCTCATGGAGTCATGAGAAAGGTGGCATCTATCATCTTCTCATTGGTTTTTGCATGCATGTAAGAGTTTTACTGCTAAAGACATTTCATGGTGCGAAGCCGCAGAGAGGTTGATACATTGCATCATTTGGTTCATTTTGTGAGTCTGCGTGCCAATCAAGTAGCATCATGTTTCATGTTGTGGAAGTGCAAAAAGATGCCATGTGGCATGAATTTTGTGAGCCTACAGAATTCTCAAGGAGGGTCCCATTTTAGGTTGTGGAATTACATTAAAAATGACACTTAACAGTATTTGTATGGCTTTGTGAGTTTGCAAGGTATTCAAAAGGCACCAAATTTCTAGTTGTGGGGGAATAGAAGGGTGTCACATGGCATGTTTTAGGCACATTCCATGAGTCTACAGGTTGACTTAAGAAGGCTAAATTAAAATATGTGGAAATACAAAAAAGGTTACACCTATCAGCATTTGGTGCAACTCCCCACGATTTCGTGAGATTTTGAAAGGAAATAGAAAAGAGCAATGGAAAGTACTAATAAAGAGCAATTGTTTGAAGGAAAGAGATTACCAAATAATTGAAATAGCCAAACCAACACCACCAAAGCAAGAGAGACACAAGAATTTGTTAAGGGGAAAAAACAAGAAAAAACCCCAATATTATGAATGGAGGCAAAATGCCTAAAGAATAATACAAAGAGAGAGAGCTGGCCTTTGCTTTCTTGCATGAGTCTTGAAGAATGAGAGGAGAGGCACCTCAATAAGTAGAGGTGAGAAGAAGGAGTTAGAATGTAACTCCCAACTCAATGAATGCCACCATTCATCTATGTGTGTGCAAAGTGTCACCTCTTAAGGAGGTGGTTACAAATATTCCTTAATAAAGGAATTAAAAATAAGCCATCCTCACACATGTGAGGTGACAAAAGATAAAAAAACTTTGTAGGATTCCTTTGGAATATTCCTACAAGTTAATAAATAATTACAATTAAAGAATAACCTTTACCAAGTAAAGATTAATCTTCCAAATGATTTTTTAGGGCTTGAATAAAATTGCAAGAAAATTTAATTTATCACTTTATATACGTGTCTTTACATAATTAGGATTTTGTATGCTCTTCTCTTGCACTTTGTGTGATCTTGAGAATCAAAAGCAACCTAATAATTTACGCTACCCAAGGGTGGTTTGTGTATACTCTTCTCTTTCATTTTTATTTGATCCTAAAAATCAAAAGAACTATTACTTTTATTTTATTTTCTATAAAGCTTGTCTTTTGAAAAGCTATATAAATTCCTTAGGGAGTGTAGCATCATAAATTGTCACCCTTGAAAAATTTACTCTATATTTTTCTCCCCCTAAATTATTGAGTCTAATTGAGTCCCTAATTTCCTAAATTATGCATTTTATAGCCTATTTGTACCATTTTCCATGAAATTGCAAGCATTGAATAAATGCATCCAATTGATATTTTGCCCCCACACTTAATGTCTTGGAAATTAGGGCCAAGACCCATTCACCCTAGGGTGTATGGATCACCCTATTTTGTTGGGGAACCATTTTGGATATGTCAGTGTCAGTATTTTAACATTCCAAATTCAAGTTGCAAATGTCAACTTTTGGGATCTAATTTTCAAGGAATTGAATAAATGCCTACTTATTGCATCACTTGAAATCTATCTAGCAAGAAGGAGATTTTATGAGCAAGTACTATTATCAAGAGCAACATTTCAGAGCCTTATTACGGTAATTCAAGATCCAAGCATTATGTCAAATCCTATGTGAGTTTATGCATGTTTATGTTATCATTGTTTGTGAAGGCTAACCCTTGTTGTAGGTCTCCAAGAAATTCAAGCAATCAAGCAAGCAAGATCCAAGAACTTGAACTAGTGTGCATGAATTCAATCCTTCAAGGAAGCCATTAAAGGGTGGTGATTTGTAACACTTTGTTGATTCATCATTCCTTCCTATCATTTATTCTTTATTATCATTGACATTTCCATTATGGAAGTGGAAACACTAACATAGGGTTTGACTAAGGCAAGCCCCTAAATGACACAATGCTTTCCCTCTCTTTGAATGTGTAGGTTTCAAGTTTAAAGAGGATTGAAGGAATCTTGAAGGTAAACTACTCATTGTTGCATTTGAAGCCCTACATCTTGTCAACTCATGAAAACTCGCCTACAAAATTATTTGACAGTGTTCCGACAACTTTGCAAGCAAAAACAAAGATCTCAAAATTTGACATCAAAAGACTACAAAAGTAGATTAGGAGAGGCATACAAGGACCCATACACCCTAGGATGACTTTGTCCTTCTATTCATATCAATATCAACTTTTCTGGGCAGGTACACATCACCCAACACTTCCTAGATTTTCCTACCACTTGTTTTAGTCTGTTAATCATCGAGATACTATGATTTTCATATTAGGGCACATAGTTGAATTAGGTTAATCATATAAAATTGATTTCAATCCATTTCTAAGGCTTAAAAGGATCATAGCCAGGTATGATTGACTCACCTTCATGGTTGAAAGTCAATCTAAACACCTTGTTGATTTGCATCCTAATGTACCTTTGAAAAAGGAGTAAAAAGTAATCCTAGGTTTAGACATTAAACTTAGGGTTCCCTTTTTCATACGTTACATTTTGGTGAGGAACCCTAAGTTTAATGTCTAAACCTAGGATTGCTTTTTGCTCATCTTTAAAACATACATTAGGATGCAAATCAACAAAGTGTTTAGATTATCTTTCAACCACAAAGGTGAGTCAATCACACCTAGATATGATCCTTTTGAGCATTAGAAATTGACTAAAATTGATTTTCTATGATAACTTGATACAACTATGTGCCCTAATATGAAAATTGCAATATCTCGATGATTAACAGACTGAAACAACAACTTACAGGCAGATCTGGGAAGTTTTGGGTGATGTGTACTTGCCCAAAAAAGTTGGTGTTGGTTTGAATATGTAACAGCTCAGGATATCACACTTACTATTTGTAATCCTCAATCTTCAAAATAAATTAATAGAACCAAATAATTATATAAGGGTGGAAATAAAGAAGATAAATTAGATATATTTCAATCACTTATTCAATAGGAATAACATGCATATCATTAAATTAAGGTATTTCAAAAGAATCTTAGATAAATGATTTATCAGTGTAAATGAGAATCATCTTTACTCAAAATAAATAACTTACAGGTGTCACATATTTGACCAATCTAACATTGTAAACACAAGAAAGGATTGCTCATCCATGTCTTAATCTACCAAATAATTATATAAGGGTGGAAATAAAGAAGATAAATTAGATATTTTTCAATCACTTATTCAATAGGAATAACATGCATATCATTAAATTAAGGTATTTCAAAAGAATCTCAGATAAACGATTTATCAGTGTAAATGAGAATCATCTTTACTCAAAATAAATAACTTACAGGTGTCACATATTTGACCAATCTAACGTTGTAAACACAAGAAAGGATTGCTCATCCATGTCTCAACAACCTGGACCTGCAAGAAAATGTTAGTGAATAGGGGTTTGCCTTGGTCAAACCCCGTTTTGGTAATCAAACCTTAAAAATAAATGAAATAAGATAAAGGAATGATGAAGGATCACGTTATGATGTTGCAACTCACCAAAACTATGGCGATAAGCTCTTGCATGACCGTGATAGGTCTTGTCTTGAATATTTGCTCGAATCATGAAATCTTCATCACAAATGTTTACTCAAAAACATACATAATACATGAATGACATTGACATGAGATTAGGCACTATGGGTTACTATTACCACAATGACGGTAAGAATCTATCACTCATAAGAAATACTTTATGGAAGGTAACACTATTAACTGTTTTAACATTAATAAGAAAAGAATCCTAATTTGCCTTCCAAGTTATAAGATATAGAATAAATGCATATTTAACAAGTTCCCTCTATGTTTCTTTTTAATGAAGTGATCTTAGATCTATACTTCTCTTTTAAAAATAAGGTATGCTCGTATACATTTAAGACATTCAACGTATTCACATAATCCTCGTATTCAACATGCTAAACCTATTCAACATACAATCTATTTCCAACATATTGCATATATTCAATGAACATAAAATTATATAGCCACTGTTAAAACATTATATGATAATGGGTTAAGATGTACCTTTTCAAAAGCTAATTCAACTTCTATTGATAGGATTGAATATACTTCACATATGGTCCTTGGTTGAGGATGTTGACTCCCACCTTTGAGTTACCTATCTCATTATAATCCTTCATGCTCACAATATTAGTTTTCAAGTTGCTTTAAGTATGAACCCCCTAGTTTCCCATCCTTTCTTAATGTTTGACTTAGCATTAATTTTATTAAGACATAAAATCTTATTTAGATAACATATGGAGAATCATAATAACTTCAAAAAAGATACAGTTAAAATATAATATTATATACATACATATACACATACACATATATACAACGAAATTATATTATCTAAATCCCTAGCATATCATCGATAAGAAAGAAGCACAATTTAGTCGAATTCCCACTAATGTTGGAGACATAAAAATAATATCAATTTGCAGTTTATAATATAAAACACCCAAACTTTAAATCGTATAAACAATAACCCAACGCATGCAACAATACACCATTGGCGTCCATACAAACTAGGGCACAAGGCTGCATAATGTGGTGCCCTAAGGAGCACTCGCCTCAAGGAACAAATGATAGCAGTGTGCGTGCAAAAGGATTTATTGAAAAGGCTAAAGAAACTTTCAAGCAAATGCAACTGGATGAAACTGTCGGATATGCACAAAATGTATTGTTGAAAAAGTGTAAGAAACTTTCAAGAAAATGTAATTGGTCAGTTATGCTTGCAACACTTGGGGAATAAGACAGGGCACAAAAGATCCATTTAGTCTGAGAGATGTGAGCCTTTTCCATCATTTTGAACAGGGACAATGTCCTTGGAGTAATCTGGTCATTCTGAAAGAAACATTCCAAAAGAAAAATATAGGCATGAACTATAATGTTCACACTGACAGTCATGGATGCAAACAATGTAAGCATAATCGAGGTATGTGAACTGTTTGACAAAATTCCTCAAAGAAGTCATCCCAAGGAATGCATTTTATTGTGGCTTAATGGGCAATGTTTCACTACCGAACTTTAACCCGAATCTCCACTTCAAAATAAGGTAACAAAGAATAACATCAAAGCATATGAAATAGAAGCCGCGGGTTAGATTTGACAAATATACACTTTCACACAGTCATTTTTCAAGTTTTGTTGCAGGAATAATATTACAGACCTGTTACCCAATTTTCACCTACAAGCTCAATCAGGCAGGGGAATCTGTGTTTCAGGTGTTCAGGAAGGCCAAATGGAGACATCGTTGTGCATGATTAAATCATACCCCTGATGCATTTCTTAAGGAGCTCAGTTGAAAAGTATGCCTCAATCAAGTTTGGCATAAAATTCCTTTAAGGAGAAAGTCGGCAAGACCTTTTAGATGTCTTGCCAACTAGCAGGGGTTCTACTCATTTTTGAAATGTCCCGGTCGGCTAGACATTTTAATCGCCAATAGATCTCGGCAAAGGGTTATGCCTTCGGCATAAGGTCTGGCTGAAGGATAGGGTCTCGACGAAAGCTTGTTCATTCGCTATGAGGTCCCACCGATCAAGCGAAGTCTCCCCGATATGAGATGAGTTCGCTGAAAGGAAGCATCTTTGCCAAAGGGTCTGGCCGACTACCAAAGGTCTCGCTGAAGGATTTTTCCTTCGGCATAAGGTCCTACCGAATTAATGAAGTCTCACCAAAAGAGTGGAACTCTCGGTGTAATGTTAAGCTCGAGGAGATGTCTCGGCGACGAAGTGATGTCTCACTGAAAGGCTATGAGTTCAGAGTGATGTCTTGTCGATGCCCGGTGGTCTCGCCGATGGAGGTTGCTTTCGCCATGAGGTCTTGCCGACCACTAATAGTCTTACCGAAATAGAAAGGGACATCGGTAAGACTCTTGTCGCCCGTTGTGAAGTCTTCCCGACTGGTGGGAGTCACGCCGAAAGTTGTTCACAAGGCCAGCGTCGGGGAGAGTTGTTTACCTTCGGGGAGATGTCCTACTGACAAACGTAGGTCTCAGTGAAACAAAGGAGCCCAGCGAAAGGTCTGGCTGACAGGCCAAGGTCTCGGCGATGGTATGGGGGCTTTGTTGTAAGGTCTCACCGTCGGGGTGAGGTCTCGCCGAAGTAAAGCGGTCTCAGCGAAGGAAATAAGCTCGACAAGAGGTCTCGCCGACAAGTGGCGGTCTCCCTGACAAGAAAGGATGTGAGCTTGAGCCAAAGGAAAGTAGAGTTGCCATGATGTCTCGGTGAAAGTATGAGATCCTGCCAACCAATGAAGGGTCTCGGTATAGTGTTTTTCCTTCGGCAGGAGGTATCACCGACACATGGATGTCCTGCCGACTGAAGGAGCTCTTGCCGAATGCGGATGACTAAGCGATGGAAAGGGATATCGGTATGACTCCTGAAGGCTCGCCGTGAGGTCTTCTCGAATGTGAAAGGTCTTGTCGATGGTCTAGGTGACCGCCACTATGAATGTCAATATGACTTTTAGGCTCGCTATGAACTCTCACCGACGGTTGTGAGCTATGTTGATAACCGCTGAAGGGCATGATCGCATCAGGGAGACACAGTCAGTGTCTCACCGACATGCGATTCAATCTAAATGACTTTTGACCGTCTGGTGCCCCCATGAAGCATTTGCTCAACCAATCAGAGGAAGATACAAGAGAGTTGTGGCAGTTTGACTGACAAGAGGAGGATCAACAGAATGAATGACGTGGATCTGCTTTGAGCTCAAGAGCATTCAAGGCAGCTTGGCAAGGAGGTTCGAAGGTGGACATGAGGACCAGAAGTAAATGCATTGCAAAAGATCAAGGAGGCCATTCCTAGAGAAACTCTTCATCGACATGGATAGCGGGGACACAGCATTAACTTCGTTAAAAAGATCTGGGGGGAGATCTTTCTGAAGACAGATATTTTTTGTAAGCCCTAGGGGCCGACACATCTTTTGTATATAAGGCATTTTTTCCTCTTTGTAAAGGAGTTCGGATTATGCATTCTAGAAAGTTAGTGATTTTTCCTAAAATCCTTTCTCAACCGATGTAGATTTTATAACTCATGTGGAGTTCTCCTTATGCTTTTTCAAAAGTCTGTGACTTTTACGGTCCTTTCTCAGATCAACATAATTTTGTAACTCATTTAGAGCATAATATACAGAGTTTACCTTGATCACTGTGGATGATTCAAATTACCATCTTGTTCTTGCAAAGTGCCATGCATTTCAAGTTAATGATCAAGTTATTTTTGTGAATTTCTTTCATTCCTTTATAACTTTATCTTATGTTTCATGCCTTCCTTTGCAAAAGGTATCATTATACAAATCACAAGTTGTGTTTATATAATCGCACACGGATTCTATTCTGTGAAAATATTTTCCTTTTTGAAAAAGTGTGTGAATCGAACCTATTTGTGAAATATTAATGCCAAGCTTACAGAATTTGATGTGTAATCTTATGGTCATTGTCAATTTTCAAGTGTAACTTAAGAATCCCATTGCTCTTCTCAGTTCAGTGTATCACCATAGTGTTAGTTTTATTTTTATGCATTCCTTCTTCCTTTCCCTTTACATAATCAGTAGTTTAGGTGACACCAAAGGAAGTCGGCCTTCTCCGGAGGTTGACCTCTGTCTACAAGTAACCCATAGCTTTTGAGGTCTTCCCATGTTACACTGAGGTGTTGAGCATCAGGTTCAAACAAGGGTGCAACTTCAGGTGATAACAGTTTTTGGCACGCCCGGTGGGACTGTTCAAATCAAAACAGTTTAAAGAGTACTATTACTGCTGGTTTTTGATATGCAGCCAGTAAGTTTCAAGCCTTTTAGACTGATAACATTCACATATCATGGCGACTCTGAGTTTGGGAAGTAGCAGAAAAGCCAGTGCATTAATAAGAAATTCAACATACTGAGAGATTTGGTGTTTACCTCAGTATCATTCAACCTTTGGAGGCAGTTCAAACAACACCTGGCGACTCCGAGCTCAAATCTTCTGGTTTCACAGGCACAAGTGTTGGTATGTCTAAAAAGAATTTGTTAGTTCTAAGTTTTCCAGCTCTTTGAATGAAAAGATGTCAAATATTGATGAAAACGCTTACTATTACCCTCCATGTCATGAGTATGTTGCTCCTACACCTTATCAGTCACATTCAACCAACCCTAATGCTGGTTTTAGCCCATTTTCCCTTGCAACAACAACTAATTAGTATTTTCATCATGTTTCCCACCCTCCCACTTCGGCTCAACCTTTGTCTCAATCAATATTTGATCAAAATCAACCCCAAGAGGAGGTTTCTGATGTTAACCAGTATGATTATTTATATAATCAGCCTCAAAAACATCCATACTAGAACATATTGGACCTGCTCCAACAAATTGACCATACGTTGTGGGATCTAAGTCAAGGTCTTCACAATATGACGATTAATAATATTAGTACGGTGCTTGCATGTTTATCTAGGATGTTGATTGATGTCAAGGTGCAGAAAGGTATCCTTATGCAACATCAAGAAGTGGCTGAACAAGTCTACTTTTATGATCAAGAGAGAGTGGCAAAAAGAATCCAGTTCGAGGAAGGCCTTGAACAGGAAATAGATGCTAAGGAAGAACAAATGAAGCTATTCTCTGCTCAGGTGCAGAATACTCAAACTTACTCAGATTATCAACACCAACTAATGGAGGAGTTTCAAAAGAGGAAGCTTGAGGGGAGTTTCAAAGAACAAAGAGTTGTTGCAGAAGAGGAGCAACTCATTGATCAAGTTAGTTCATTCACCATGGAGGAGATTAGAATTCCAAATCTGTTACATCTAGCTATGGAGGAATATAGAAAGAAACAACAACAAATGATTGAACAGAAGGAAGACACTAGAGAGTTGTTGATTGATGATAATCAGCAAGACAATAGGGCCTTAATTCATGAAGAAAAGCTTGAGATTAAACCTAATATTATCCTCCAAGAAGAATTTGATAATCATGGTAAGCTACAACAACATATTTATAAATTTGAAAAAATGCAGAAACAACAAAAGGAACACAGTCCTGATAGAGAGTTCATTCCCTTAAGTCAAGAAATCTCTCATGAACCTGGTTTGCAAAGTCATAACTGGTTGGAGGAACTTTCATTCTATTATACTAAGGAGCTGGAAACTACATCACCATTTAAAATTTTTCCTTCATTAAAAAAGAAAACAATGATAATTTAGGGTGTGATTCTTTGAGTGATGATGAAAATTATAAGCAGCTTCCTTTCTAGTGTATAAAGGAACCAAAGATTGATGAATTGATTGAAAATGTGTTGGAGGAAGCCATGTCATTATTCTCCCTTGAAGGAACGAATATTTATTTTGGAAAGCATGAGCATGCTGAGGAGGTTTCTATTTTCCCACCAAGTCCACCACAAGGACTCGACCTTTCCAGCCAGCAAGGTGATAAAGTGGCAGCTCATGAGAAAATATCACCAAGGAAAGTGCAGCTTTTCCTTTACCAGAGGCTACACCCTATTAGGTATTTAACCAACATGGAGTCCAAACAAGCACAAATAATCACATGAAAATATGACTCAAAAATGTCATCAAGGATGCACATGCAAATGAACATGAGTATGTCCAACTCACTTATCCCTCTTTTAAGTAACATTACAGATGATCTTATTTAAGGAGGGTAGTGAATCTCTTTATCTCTTTCAAGAAATGATGCATCAACTTGTTGAACATTTAGTATATTGTCTCTTTTAGCTACCATCACAGCATGAAAATTGTTGCATATTGAGAAGGATGGGTAGTTATTTCACCATCCCATGAATGGTTTTGTTGACCAATTTCATCGGTTAGTGTAGGGTAGGTTGTGCGCTTTTGTAACACGCCCCCACTTCTGAGTAGGGGACCCTCTTTCGTGTCTTTCACCCTTTATTTTGCACGGAATTGGTCATTTTGAGGTCTTTAGCATGTTGGTCTTGCTAGCTCTAATCTTCCTGAGGCTTCGAATTGATTGAAACGAGTTTTGCCAAAACCCGGGTTTTCACCTCCGACTCGAATTTTCCACTCTCGCCGGATTTCCGACCTCTTGTTCGCCTCGTTTTAGCCGGATTCTTCCGAATCGGTTTCGCTGATCCCGGATTTCTCGCTCGGCGGATTTTGATCGCGTTAAAAACCTGAACTGGCCATTCCATTTCTGCATTGGAAATTTTATTCATCCGGATTTTACCGTATCTCGAGATTTTCCTCAAATTCTTTGGGCTCGGTTTCTGGATTTGTCAGAAGTGTCTTGTCGCTCATTAATGCTTAGGTACCTTTGCTTAGATGAGTATATGGGTGGATTTAGGGCATTTTAAACATCATTTTGATTTCATCCATTCACCTGCTGATTGCTCTGGCGATTAAGAGTTTCATTTGAGCTTTGAAGATTGATTTGGATTGCTTGTGTGTGGATTGACCGGAGCGCTGCTGGGTAAAGCTCCCATTGCTTGGACGCGCTTGCTTCGTGGTTCCTTCCTCGAGCTCGAATCTCATCCGCATTGATCCATGGTAGGTTGTCGTTGGTCCTTTCATTTGTTTGCATGATGACTAAGTGTTTCTGCACTAAATGATGATGATTTCGGGTTGGCCTTTGCTTGGTTATGTTTCCATATTTATAGAGTTAGGATTTGACCCGTTTCTTTGAGAAATCATATTACCCATGCCCTGCGTGCTTGTATTTTCCTATTAAGATAGCGGGTGCATCCGTTTGAGGGGTCTAGGTTAGATTATTTACCCTCTTAATACGAAATCTGCCATATTGTGCGAAGTTTGGGCTTTCTTGGTGCTCGGCCTAGAACGGCGAATTTGTGACGATTTTCCTATCTTGCCCTGGTATTATGCTGACCCCCACCTTGTGAGGATTTGGAGTGCCCTAGACTGCTCTTTATCAATAATATTTTAAACCTTAGGCTTACTCTGGTTTTAATGGTGGGAGGGTTATTCATCCAAATTAGGGCATCACAGTTTCACCACGAGATTTAAAAATTTTGAGGTCTTTAAGGTCTAAATTCAGTTGCATTCTTAATCTTGTCAGTTGGCGTCAATTTCTGGACCATTGGAATCCAGGTAGAAAGGATTGCGTGATCATTTAATCGCCAGTTTGCGGGTTGTCCTTCGTCGGGTTCCTGTGGTGTCCGCGGAATTTCCGCGCACCCAAATTTTCCTGGTTTAGGCTAATTCCGCGGACTGGAGTAATTTTTGAAACATTTTCGGCTATCCGCGAAAATCCGACCCATCCGGATTTTTCAGGTTTCCTTGTTTGGCTTTGTCCTTGTTTGATTTTTCGAAGGTAGGATTGATGGAACAAGTACTAAATGCTTATTTGTTGTTGTCAATGAACAAATTGCGTGATGATTTGATGGTTTTTCAGTCGAACTAATGATTTATTGGACAAATGGTGCTTTGGCAGCGAAAATCCGTCTGGGTCGGATTTCTCCGAAATTCCACCCTGACTGGATTTTCCCGGTTTGCATGATTTTCCCGGACTGTCTTATTTCTCCGGATCTTTAGGATTAGTAGATTTTTTATTGTTTTATATGATTTATGCTAACCTTTTGGATTGGAGTATGCATGATAATTGAATACTAATGATATCCTTTGTGAGTGCAGGCTGAATCAAGCAAGGCTGCTGCCAGAAAATCTAAGGGTGGCACAGGGGGGTCATCCATTTCTGAGACAGAACGACTAAGATTAGACATCAAAAGTCAGCTCACTGAGAGCAGGATATCCTTTGTATGGTCTGAAGTGTCTGATACTAATGTGGGGGCCTGGAGGTATGAAGAGTTCAAGCAGCGGACGACTGAGAAAGATCTGTCAGCCTTGAGAAATGGAATGATGAACTCCGGACTTGTGCATGTGGCCGGGTTTCCTCCAGCAATCCAGTGTTATGAACTGATACTTGAATGTGCCCAACAGTACGATTTTGATGCACAAAGGGTGGTCAGTAATGAGGGAAGGGTCTTGGCCAACTTCAGTCCTGCCTCTATTGCATAAGCCTTCGGCATGCTGGACTTACCTTCTGTGTGTGCTCTGAACATAGACACCGCTAAGACATACTATGAGAATGAGCTAGTCAAGGCTTAACAGATAATCAACTTGTGGCTTGAGAAGCCCAAGTCCCACTATTCTAAATTGCCCAAGAAGTTGCACAAAGTCAAGTTTAGGTCGGATGTTTATGATGCCATAATATTTTTGAGCAGGGTAGCTGGTCTGAAGACTGCCGGGGTGCTAGAGAATTGGATGGTCCATGTGATCACCAAGGTTGAGCAAGGAACTAATTATCACTAGGCAGGGCTCATCAGTGCTGAAATTGATAAACAACTAAGGAACGTCTTGGAGGCTAAGAGGTTCACTATGTCCTCTTATGTCATGTATGTATTAGCCCAGTTCTATCCTTACAAGGGTCTGAATCCATGAGGGATGCTGGGGCAAGATATATTCTACGAGGTTTACCCGGAGCTGCATCTAGGACATAGGGACTACCGGAGAGCCAATGATGCATTCACAATGCATATTACCTGGATGTTGCAGAATGCTGAGCACATGAGATTATCAGATGGAACCAAAGGGCTAATTAAGAACTATGGGGCTTGGTTTATCCAATTTCCCACTTTCACCTACATTCAGATTGATGGATGCCCGGTCGCTCCATACAGGTTGCCAAGATACCCCACAGATCATGTTGTTTTGTTGGAGGTTGTGAGACAGATTTGTGAATTTGATGTTGTTGTAAAGAGAAAAGCACAAGACGGGCTTTGGTGGGGATTTTCCCCTTGGAATTGGTGTGGCAGAAATGTGCCCTTCCATCCAATCAGCCCATTCTACAGGAGAAGAGTTGGCAGCATATGGTTTCTCCTTCCACTCCAAAAGAATGAACTTTGACATCACAGGGGAGGCACAGAAGAAGGCCACTAGGGAATACCGCCATAAGGATGACCTGGAAGATTATTGGGCCAACATCAAAGATGATCTTGAGGCTAGAAAGAAGAGGTACTCCAGGCTCCTGTGGAGGCAGTCAGACGGTACAATATCAAGTTGATCCCAGACCAATTGGAGGATGATGGAAACCTAGTGCAGGATCATGCCTATGAAGCTGTGAAGGACAGGTCAGTCGGGGATATCAATTGGAATGAGGATGAGGTTACAGAGTTGGAGGATATAATGGCCCCAGACATGAAGTTTACCTCTTCTTGGTTGAAACACAAAATATGGGAGTTGGAGAGCGAGAAGGTAGATTGTACCTTCAATTTGATGGGGGATTTCAATCCCATGTCGACTTCAGAGGAATCCGGGGAAGATGACCCCAAAGGGAAAGCTGCCAAGACCTCACCGTTTAAGATAAAAATCAGAGGACCCAAGGAAGGTGGGCCGGAAACAAAGAGGAAGCCAAAAGGAAAGAGGAGATGGAAGACTTTAACAATTAGTAAGTCCTCTGATGAGGAAGGGTCTAAAAAGGCAGAAGAGGAGGATGCCCCTCCACCACCAAAGAAGACAAGAACCTCCAAGACTTCAAAGAAGAAGAGTCAAGATACATCAAAGGATGAACCTCTTATCGTTGATGTGGAGAGTTCAAGCGGAGAGAAGACAAAGGTCTATATGAGGAGATCTAGGACTCCCTCTCCGAAGGATACTATGCAGAAGAAGGATTCTCCTCCGAGGCAACCAGTTGTGGAGCCATCCAAGGCTGTTTCTCCTCCACCGGGCATACCAGAGCTGGAAATTCTTGAAGAACATGAAACTGGCGGAGAAGTAGAGCCCTTCAAGGAAGGGACACTCTTTAGTGAAGCAGTAGAGTTGGAAGTTGAAATAGAAGAAAGGAATACTTCTCCACTAGTCCAATATGAGGATTCTCCAGAAAGTGACAAAGGCCGCGGATCGCCTAGGCCGGAAGAGGCCATCCCTGTTAGGACCCCATCACCAATGCAGCAAGAGGTGGAGCTCGAAGAAATTGATCAAGGTGAGCAGCTTCTAGAGAAAGAGGAGGATAAAGCAGCTGCAGAGGAAGAAGAGAAAGCAACAGAGCAGCCAGAGGAAGCTAGAACGGAAGAAATCCGGATAGACCCTGCAGCCCCGGACTGGCTAGAAAAGGAACTTGAAAGGAAAAAGCAAGTGGTAGTTGAGGATACTCCCTTAGATTGGGATGAGATGCTATCAAAAATTGGAAAAGGAAAGAAAAAGAAGGCAGCCAAGGTGGTGTCCAAGGTGGAAAGGGATGAAACAAACAACAAGGTCATCCACATTGCCACCCTTGCCATGGACAAAACAAGAGAAGAGGTCACCAGTCAGGACTATAATGTGCAAACCATCAACCTTGGGCCGACATCCATGGAACAGGATATTGAGGAGTTTGAAGGGTCCAGTGCAGTGATCGTTGGCAGATTGAGGAAGGAGACCCAAACCAAGCATGAGTTGAAGAAAGAAAATGAAAGATTAAGGAAATGCTTGGAGGAGGTGATGAAACCCCTGCAGTCTCTCCACCCTTCTTCTTCAGTTACTCCTAGTTTTCTACCCAAGGAAACAATCTCTGAGATTGAGAAAATGAAGACTTCTGCTCAAACTACAATGGATTGGCTCAAGAATGTGAAAGTAAAGGGAGATGATACAATCAAGGACATCTTGTCGATTGGAAAGGATGCAATCCAAGCTAAGGAGTTGTTAGAGCATGTGCTGTCCCAGGATAAGGAGGACATGGACCTCTTGTTACAGAAATCCAAGGTCATCTTGGGGCATGGTAAGGAACAACTAGTTGCAGATGGAATTCTCCCTTCTTCCAGATTGGATGAACCTTGGAAATGGTTTGAGGCTCTGCAGATTAGGCAGAAGGCCATGAAGAAGATCTTGAAAAGAAAGAAACAGATTGATGGGGATCTCACTGCAGTGTATGATGGATGCATTGCATTCTTTGAGGTGATGACTGGAAGGAGAAAGATAGCCCCGAAATACCTCAGCCGGGAGCAACTCAGGGAATGGTGGCATGAAGTTTATGCTCCAGATGCTGAAAGTGTTGTAACTGCCCACCAGCTTGATGA
>VDFB02045725.1:0-14664 GCA_007258455.2 Sequoia sempervirens | reverse complement strand
TTATTTTAAAAAAAAACTATTTGGTGAAAATTTGAAATTTCAATGCAATAGTAATTAAATTTTAGGGAGAAAATAAGTAGGTGTATGTTTGACCACCCTAACCACAATAAAATGATAATATTTTTTATAATATTTTAGATATAAGTAGAGGACTCATGTTCAGAGGTGATGCATATTTTTTGTAATTATTTTCCAAGTAAATAATTAAGTATGAATTTTTTATTACAACTTTAAAAAATATAAAAACTTGTATGTCTAACCACCTTAACTTGGTCAAAACTTCATGAAATTCATTTCTTTTTAATATTATAGTATGTGAAGCATAGAATGTGACACATGTTTTGGATTCAACAAATATGATACCATTTGAAGGCTATAGATGTTTTTCAATCAACCTATCAATCAGGACTTTAGTCATAATTCAAATAGAAAATGAATAATAATTATTTATTAAATTCAAAGTAAAGCATACTTTATATTTGTGGAAAGTTGAGAATCTCATTCAAAAACCCTTTTCGTTTCATCAATGTTGGGAAAAA
Source organism: Sequoia sempervirens (assembly GCA_007258455.2). Lineage (NCBI taxonomy): Eukaryota > Viridiplantae > Streptophyta > Pinopsida > Cupressales > Cupressaceae > Sequoia > Sequoia sempervirens. Next base: position 14,125 of record VDFB02045725.1, on the reverse strand, counting down.
AAAAGTCGTCAACCACTACCTTACACATAACCATCATATCACCACTTTTTGGCCCATCATGATCTTGCACATACCCTATAAAGATGCAAGTAGCATAGGGCCCCAAGAAAAGCAAGTCATGTCTCTTATCATCCTTGCCCAAGTGATTCCCCAACTAATGCTTAAGCCTCTCCCCCACTGGTATAGCATGAGCACCCTATAAATCAAATCTCCAACAATCAAAGTCATGTCTAGTACCTATTCACTATAATCCTACAAGACAATCTATGTAGTCTTTATCCACAGGGTGTCAACACAAGGAATGTCATATCAGGAAATTGTCCTGATATCCACAACATAGATCACCCACTCATCATAAATCGACACTAACATGATGTGCTAGACATCCTCTTGGGTAACATTCACCTCCCCAATAGGTAGGTGGAAGGATGAGGTGTCATTGTTCCACCTCTTTATCAATGTTATCATCATGACAAGGTGAGTCCTGACCTCAAGCATCCCTACCATGAACCCTAGCTTGATCACCCCAAGGAACATCTTTGCCTCATTAGTCAAATCCTAAACATGGGAGAAAATGCCAAGTCTAAAGTCCCTAGAATGAAGTGATTGAATGATCTTCTACACAATCAAAGTGAATTGTGTCAAAATTGTCAAAAAGCATATAAAATTTCACATTTTGAGCCCTAAACTATAAAAGCACCTCTATTTGCAAAAGCATGTCACTATTTTCTAAGCGACATTGTACCAAAATATCAAAAGCGATTCCATTTTTAAAATCACATTGTATTTTCAAAAGCGTTGTTGAACTGAAATATCAAAAGCGGCATTCCTTGCAAAAGCACGACACTGGTAATCTCATACCCAATATGGGAGGTGTTGTTGGAGCTCACGAGCCACCATTTCACCAAGGTTCCAAAGCAAACATCACAAGATCTCTCTAAGGCTATTAGTGTAAATGACATGAAAGTGTCCCTTCAACTTATACTTATTATAGAGAAGGGGGATTTGTTACTCACGAGTTCTCTTTGTTTAGAGAGCCTCAACAGCTGAACTACCCTAAACTACCTCAATGAATAGTGTGAGAGTTCTAGAATTAGAAAGAGCAAGTCATGAAGATTTTTTGGACAAGTTGACAAGCTATCAACCAAAGCATGGCAACACAGAATAAGGATGACATCCTAACACACTAGCATCCAAGAGGCATGTTGGCATCTCGTACAAACCAAAAAGTGAGAATGTCATAGAAAATGGCTAGGTGACTACTAGCAATCAAATTACTAAGAACTTTCAAAATGTGATAAAGTAACAAAATGTAATAATACTAAAATAAAGTGAAATAGAAATAATAATGATGAGGAGAAGAAATAAAGGAAATTCTCACAACCAGACAAGTGATGAGGCCTCTAGTATGTGAATTTATTTGAAACCTACATGTGTAATATCTAGAGAAATTGTTATGGTTGTACATGGGTTTTCCTCAATCAAACCCCCATTTTGGTGTCCCCGCCTCCACATACAACTAAAAAGATAGAGAAAGAGAGAGAAGTAAGTGAATGTGATGTGATAAAAGCAATCCTTGCTTGAGGAGAACTCACATCACGAAGTAAGGATGCAATAGATAAGGGATATGGAATCCCAGGATGCTCGCAAGAACAAGGCAAGAGAAATAGAACTACAAGGCTTAAGGAATCCAAATGGAGAGAGAAATAGAGCTACAAGAGCCAAGAATGTTGTTGTAATGAGCTTGTGAAAGCTCTAGAGTGTTGAAAATGGTGGTTCTAAGAAGTGGAAGAGGAAGCTAGAAGTTTGAATGATGCTAGAGTGAAGCTAGAAGCACTTGGATGAAGCAATAGAATTGAAAAAATAGCATTTAAGGATAGAAGGGAAGCAAAAAGAAGCTTCTCGGGTGGTTGCAAAGAATCCTGAGCCATTACCATCAACCAAAGGTGGTGAAAAGTGGCAAGCATGCATGAAAAATGGTTGTTTGAACATTGAAATGTCATAGGATGCTAGCATGGCACTCAGATGTCCATGCAACATGCTAGTGTCCAGATACGTCACACTACAAAACAACACAAATGGAAAAAGAACAAGGTTCAATGCAAAGAAAACATGCAAGGGTAGCTATTGAAAAGGGGTTTTGAGCATCCTAAGAGGGGAAAAACACTAATGTAGGGGCTAAAATGAGCCTACACAATTTCTAAAGGAGTGGACACTAAAGCGAATGCAAGAATGTATGTGAAATTGCAAGGGGTGCAATTTTACAACTATACATTTTTCCCCCACTTTAGCAAGAATATGATTCTACACTAATATGCACACTAAAGGAAATCTACTAAACATAAATAACATCAATATGCCAAAAGGATATAGTAGAGGAAGCAAAAAAGTCTTTGAACCATGGAAGCATACCTCCAGGTTGAAGACGTACAAAACCAATGTATTAGACAAGAAAAATCTACACTAGACAACAATGTTAGCACACAAAAAACTAAAGGATTTGAGTCAAAAAAGTGAAAGAGACCTCGATGTAGAAGGTTGTCTCAATACTATGCATTGTCCCCAAACTAAGAAATAACACATAGAAGAATTATAAAATGAAGAGAGGAAGGGTATATACACATGATGAAGAAGAGGTAGATCTTTGATCCAGTATATACAAAAGAGAAGAGAAGACATAAAATAATTTAAGAGGGAGAAGCCAAAAAGGCATGAAAATTCTAAGAGAGATGGCTTCATAGGTCCTCAAACCCAAGGAGAGTTTCAACAAAGTGCACTAAAGGCCCGTAACCCAATGATGGGAAAATCCCACAAGATGAAAGCATCTCACAAGCCCACAAACTTGCAAGGAAGCAACCCCCAATATCTCTCACATGAAGGAAGTTTCGTAAAGTATGTACTTTACAGGCCCACAAAATTGTAGGAAGTTATCCCCCAAGATCTCTCACATGAAGGAAACCTAGATGAAAGCACCTTATAGGCTTGCAACCTACAAGGAGACATCCCCCAAGATCTCTCGCATGAGGCAAACCCAATGAAATAATCACCTTATAGGCCTGCAGAGTTGCAAGGAGGAATTCCCCAAGATCTCTCACATGGAGGGAACCAAGATGAAATCATCTTATAGGCCCATAGACCTGCAAGGAGACATCCCCCAAGATCTCTTGCATGGAGGAAACCAAGATGAAAGTGCCTTGTAGGCCTGCAATCCTACAAGGAGGCATCCCCCAAGATCTCTCACATGGAGGAAACCAAGAAAAGGGGACTCCACAGAGTCAAATTGGAAAGTAGCTTCACATGAAAACTTACAAAGTGACATGTTTACCCATAGATACAACATGTCTAAAAATAAAGCGACCACACAAGAAAATAAGTGGATAGTCACAAAAACTATTGAAAAGTTGGAAGGCTTTCAAAGGGGTTCTTAGGGAACCCTTCAAAAGAAAAGGGGTCCACTCAAGGGACGCACTATTTGAAAAGAAAGGTCTAGTTAGGCTACCCCCAAGCTAGACACCATATAATTCATTTAAGATACAATATTTCAAAGGGGATCCCTCGGGAACCCTTCAAGAGAAAAGGGGTCCACTCAAGGGGCACTTCAATTGAAAGATATAGAGAAAAGAGGGGGTACTTAGAAGGACACACATCTCCAAAACAAGTTATCACTACCCCCAACATATAGGGGAGGAGAACAATGCAAGATACTTAGAAAATACAAGATAGAGGTAAACCTTAGTATCACTTGTCATTTGAAAAAGAGGTAGGTGTATCAGAAAATAAATGACTGATGGAACTTGAATCAAGAAGTTGTATTTTATCCTTCAAGGCCTTACATTCACTAGTGGAATGGCCAGGAACTCAATGGTATGCATAAAAGAATGATTTTCTTTATCATGCTTATGATATTTCTTACATGTAGGAGGAGGAAGAGTATTAAGCGAGCTTTAAGAAGCTACAAAAAAATACACTCTTGCTCAGAAAAAGGATGAGGAGCAAGAAGTAACCCTTTCTCTTGTGGAGAAAGACTTGACTACTCACAAGAGGAAGATATTAAAATAGAAGACAAAGGAGGATGGGCCAAATCACGAGAACGGGGTTGAGCAGACACCATGTCAAAATTCAATTGTGGTTTCTATTTAGATTGTTCATTTGAGCAACCAAGCCCCAAATTATGCTTACGGGGTGTGAATTCTATAGGGACTTGAATTCCTTATTTGTTACGCCCACAACCTTTACACCCATAACCATATTTAGAGACAAGCTTAAAGTTGACGCCATAACATGTTTGCAAATATTGAGGAGGATCTTCATAGAGAGCATTATTCTAGCAATGGGGATCACACTCCTCTATGGGATCGCCATCATCCATTTTAATAGGACTATCAACATTATCCTCTTTATTAGAAGCATAATCATCTTCCTCATAAGGAGGATCAACACTAAGAACATTATAATTATTGCTCACACTACCCTGCAATACAAAAGAATAACCATCTTTGATAGTAGGTGTGGATGATGCTATTGGAAGGTCTAAGTGGATCGGGTTGACTTTATATTCCCCAATGAAGGATTTTGTAAAGTATAAGGAGCCTCAATCATCACCAAGACATATATTCTTTTGAGAAGTAGAAAGAGTAGACTTAAGATTTCATTCTTCAAAAGGATCTTCTTCAGGGACATCTATCTCAAGAGTATCCTTTGTATTAAGTGTTGTTGGAGTAAATATTGACACATTGGAAGACATTAAAGGAATAAGAGTAGGCACAATTAAAACCTTATCAACAGTTTCCATCTCACATAAGTGCATAGCATTAGGATCAACCTTAACTATGACTAATTTATTATTACAAATAAACTTAATAGATTTATTCAAGGTAGATGAGATTGCACCCATAGCATAAATCCACAGTCTAACAAGAAGAAGGTTATAAGGTAATTTTTATGACATAACATATACAAGGGTAGGTATAGTAACAGGTCCCAACCTCAAAGGAAAGACTATCATGCTTAGGGCTTGTTGACCAACATTATTGTTATCTCCTGGATTTGCACCCTACTAAAAGTAGACTCAACAATCTAGTGTAACATTGGAAGACCTCCAAAGCTATGGGTCACTTATAGACAAAGGTCAACCTCTGGAGAAGGTTGGCTTCCTTGTTGGGTCATCACCTAAAACTACTGATCTTAGAAGGAAAAGGGAGAAGGAAAGCATAAAATAAAGTTAAAACCTAAGGTGATACACCGAATTGATAAGAACAATGAGATACTTGAGTTACACTTGAGTACTGATGATGGATATGGGACTACACAACAAGATTATGTGGATTATGCATACAAACAGGTTTGACATGCACACAATTTCAAGAAGGAAAAAATAGACTTTCACAAATTAAAAGCTCATGTGCAATTGAGTAAACACAGTTTATAACCTACATGATACCACTTTTGCAAAGAAAGGCATGCTAACATGAAACAAATCCATAAGGAAAAGAAAGATTTCACTAAGTAGCTTGATGAATCACTTAAAAATGCACAATACTTCACAAGAACTAGAAGGCAAAAAAAATGAATCATCAATGGTAATCAAGGTAAATTTTATATAACATGTTCCAAAATGAGTTACAGAATTCTGGTAATCCAAGAGAGGACTGTAGAAGCCACAGACTTTAGAAAAGCATCCAGAGAACTCCTTTACAAGAAGGAAAAAAATGCCTTATATACAAAAGTGTGTCAGCCCCTCTGGGCTTTACAAAAATATCTGTCTCCCAAAAATCTATCCTTAGATCTTTTCACGTAATTAATGTTGTGTTCGATTGAATCCTTGATGTCCATGCCAGTGAAGAGTCGTTCCCAGGAGAATCCTTCTGATCTTTTGCAGCTTCCGCATTCACTTCTGGTCCTCGTGTCCATCTTCGAACCTCCCTGTCGAGCTGCTTTGAATGCTCTTGAGCTCATAATAGATACACGTTGCTTTTCCTTCTATTAATCTTCTTCTCCTTGGTTAGGTTGCTGCGGCTTGCCCTTAGCTTACTCTGATTGGTTGATCATATGACACACGAGATTGCCAGATGGTCAAGGGTTGCTTAGACTAAATCGCATGTCGATGAGACACTTATCGTGTCTCCCCAATGCAATTAGGCTCTTCATCTATTATTGGCATAGCATGCCTCTGTCGGTGAGACCTTATGGCGAATAGAAAAAGTCATATCGACACCCTTGGAACCATAAGTAAGACTCACTTTTGGGAAGACTTCATGGCGAGCCATTAAGAGTCATATAGATATATCTTTCATCGCTGAGACCTTGACCCTTTGGCAAGACCTTTTATTGAGCACATTCCACTCTCCCCGATCTCCATTCATTCCATTCAATGAGACTCCCCATTGGTCGGTGAGACATTACATCGATTGAGCCCTTTGCCAGCAAGTAAAACTCCTTCAGCGAGACACCCATATGTCGGTGAGACCTTACATCGAGGTCTTCATTCCTTTGTTATGCTCTACCTCCTTTCACTGAGATGTTATGCCGAGCTATGAACCCTCAGCTGAATTCTTTCCTTTCGGCCTGACTCCCACCAGTCGGGAAGACATCTTCTTGAGCTTCAAATGTTATACCGAAGGCTCCCTTTGTCGGTAGGACCTTCACCATTTGGCTAGACATCTAGTCAGGAGCAGCCCCGTTCTCCCCTAGCTCCTTCAGCTTTTGGCAATGAGTTTACTTTCTTTTACCGAGCACAACCTTTTGGCAAGACCTTATGCCAAACTCCATTTCTTTTGGTGGGGTCCCCTTTCTATCGGTGAGACGTCTCCTAATCGCCAAGACCTCATGGTGATGTAAACTTGCTTTGTCGATGTTGTTTCATTCATTGAGACTTTGATGGATCGACAAGACTTATGCCGATATTACCTCATGTCGGCGAGACCTTTTCAGTTGGTGAGACCTTCCACCAACTGAAGCCTTCTTTCGCTGAGCCCTAAGCACTTCAGGAGCCCAACAACCATTAGTGAGACATCTCACCGAGTTCATTTTATTTCGGCTAGACTTTATCTCCTCATCATGACATCACATCAAATCCCCTATACTCTCGGCAAGACACCATGCTTATCGGCGAGACCTCCTGCCGAAGGAAAAATTATAGCTGAACTGAAACTCTGGTGGGGCCTTCTTCTTTTGGGCAGACTTGTGGTGATATCTCTTATGTGTTGCTGAGACTCTAGCACGTCATCCAGACTTTATACCGAAGGCATAACCTTTTTCCGATCTTTTCATTTCGGGGAGACCTCTCCGTAGTCATGCCGATATGTATTCCTACATTCATATGCATTGCTGTAACATCCTATTATCAGTGAGACATCCTGTAGATACCCTACGTCTCACTGAAACCTTTATATGTTCACTTTTAGTCACCATGACAATATCATTCTCTCCCTGATGAAGCAACATGTCGGTGTGACTATCACTGGTTGGTAAGACTTCAAGACCTCATACCGATAGAACCTTTTTTGTGCTTTGTCGGTGAGACCAAATGCATTCGCCAAGACATCTCCCTGCCACAGAGTTTCTTGCCGAGATGCATATCTTATCGCTGGTCGGCAAGACTTTTAGGGACTCAGCAAGACCACACACTAAAGAAGACAACTCCTGCCAAAATGTCTACCCAATGCGATTAGTCGGTGATACTTTAAGAAGTCACCGAGACCTCACCTTGTAGAAAAAATATTCCGCTGATATGCATATCCTTTTGTCATCGGGATGATGATTGATGTCTTGCCAATAGGAACCTGTAGGTGAAGCATTCAGACTTGATGGAACCCTTGCTAGTCGGCAAGACAACTGGAAGGTCTTGCCGACTTTCTGCTTAAAGGAAAATTATGTCAAACTTGACTGAGGGTGACCTTTATACTGAACTCCCAGTGAAATGCCATTCGATACATGACCTAACCCTCGATGCAAATGTCCCATTTGGACCTTGTGAACATCTCAAACATAATTCATCCTACCTGATTGAGCCCATAGGTGAAAATTGGGTAAAAATTATCAAACCCATGAATATAAACAAAAGAAGCATTAAGAGAAGATGGATCATTATTAATCTTAGGCAATAAATCAATGCTACATACATTGAGAACCAAACTGGTGTCAACGAGAGTATGTCTAATGCCAATTTTATTAATATTAACTATAATAATTAGAGGATCTTCTTGCTTCTATTCTTACAAGGGTGGGAGTTCTTGTAGATAGAACATGATATTCAGTGAATCTACAAGAATATGAGTTATCAATGCATTAGTATCTATTGGCCTAGCAGAAGAAGGAAAGAGGATCTTTTGCAAGGCTCCTTGAGGCATACCTTGGTAAACTAGAGTAGACTAAAGCAAGTCCCACAATGAGATCTTAGCTAGAGTAACCTAAGGTTGCTCAACAAGATCGTCATCATTGGACGCTTTAGTCATAATTTTAGGATCTTGAAGAATGCTTGGTTGTTTATTCATTCTATTCTCATAAGTATAGGCTACCGCTCTGTAAGAGGGGGCCATAGAAAGATCGAGAGAATATCTATCAAATGGGACAACATCAATAGAACAAATCCTTTTATGAGAAGGACTAGCTAGAGTTACGTAAATAATAGGTCTCTTTGGCTTTTGAAGGGAAGCAAAGACATAGATTATATTTACATAGTCATCTCAACTAATGGAGTAATAATTTGAAGACATATTCTCAACATCGATCCAAGGAGGATCATATGTGGAAGGAGTTTCATCATTTGCTAATACATCATCTCTGAAGGAGAGTGCATCAGAGCAAAGATGAGATTCATCATTCATAAATGCATCATCTCTAGGAGAGTGCATTAGAATGAAGGTTAGATTCATCATTCACAAATGCATCATCTCTATAAGTGAGTGCATTGGAATGAATATAAGGTAGAGTAATATTAAGAAAGGTATCAATGATTTTATCTTCTTACAACAAAATATCCTCTGAATCAGGAGGAATTTCATGAGAAGGATCAAAAACACCAAGTTGCATGCGTAAATCCAAGTCACCATCACATGCATGAAATGGAATATCATTAACATTTAGAACAAAATTAGATATTGAACTAATGACATAAGATATTAAATTCATTTTTGGGTGACAGAACTAAGAAAAATCGAGAATCTAGATTTTTAGATTTTTTTGATATTTTCTAGGTTCTAGTAATTTGCATTTTCAGAAGTCTTCAGAGTGAAATTTGAGGTTGGAACTTGTGTTGGTCCCTAAAATTTGATAGCCAAAGGCATATTATTTCTAGGATTGAACTAGTTCTCTAGGAGACCTTTCCAATGGTGCAAACGGTTCTAAATTTTGAGCATCGAGTCAAAAGTTATGACCTTGCCAAGTAGAGGTAAATAAATTCCTAGTTTTTTGAAAAATACCCTCTTCATATCAGGTTCACCAAAATGTAGAGAAGGAGGATTCAATACTCATGAGTCCTCTTCATCTAGAGAGCCTCATAGGGTGAACTATCCTAAACTACCTCAAGGAACAATTCAAGAGTTCTAGAATTGATTCTAAGCAAGTCACAAAGATTTTCTAGACAAACTGACAAGCTCTCAGTCGAAGGATGACAACACAGAATAAGGAAAATAGTGTAGTGTGTTGGATTCCAAGAAGCATGTTGGAATCTTGTACAGACCAAAAAGTGAGAATGTCATAGAAAATGGCTAGGCAACTACTAGCAATCAGATTACTAAGAACTTATAGAATGAGATAAAGTAACATAATGTAATAATACTAAAATAAAGTGAAATGGAAATGATAAAGATGAGGAGAAGAAATAAAGGAAATGCTCACAACCACACAAAAGATGAAGCCTATAGCCTGTGAATGTCTTCAAAACTTGCATGTGTAATATCTAGAGAAATTGTTAGGGATTTATAGGGGTTTGCCTCAATCAAACCCTTGTTTTGGTGTTCCCACCTCCACAGAAAACTAAAAAGATGGAGAGAGAGAAGTAAGTGAATGTGATGTGATAAAAGAGATCCCTACTCGAGGAGAAGAACCCATATCACAAAGTAAGGATACATTAGATAAGGGATATGGAATCCTATGATGCTTACAAGCATAAGGCAAGGGAGATAGAACTACAAGACATAAGGAATCCAAATGGAGAGAGCAATAGAGCTGCAAGAGCCAAGAATGTTGTTGTAATGAGCTTGTGAAAGATTGAGAGTGTTGCAAAGGGTGGTTCTAAGAAGTGGAAGAGGAAGCTAGAAATTAGAATGAAGCTAGAAATTAGAATTAAACTAGAGTGAAGCTAGAAGCACTTGGAAGAAGCAATGAAATTGAAAAATTAGCATTTAAGGAGAGAAAGGAAGCAAAAAGAAGCTTCCCAGGTGGTTATAAAGCATCTTGAGCCATTACCACCAACCAAAGGAGGTGACAAGTGGAAAAGATGCATGGGAATGGTCATTTGAACATTGTGGTCATTTGAACATTGAAATGTTGCAGTATGCTAGTGCAGAGTTTAGATGTCTATGTGACGCACTAGTGTCCGGACATGTCATGCTACAAAACAACACAAATGGGAAAAGCACATGGTTCGATGCAAAGAAGATGCACAAAGGTAGTTGTTGAAAAGGGGTGTTGAGCATACTAAGAGGGGAAAAATCCTGTTGCATGGGCTAAAATGAGCCTACACAAGTTCTAAGGGAGTGGACACTAATGCGGGTGGAAGAATGTATGTGAAATTGCAAGGGGTGCAATTTTACAACTATACACTTATTCCTAAAAATTAGGGAGTTTTTCCCTAATTTGAGGGAAAAAATGGCATGTTGATCTTGTTTTATCAAATTTTGAGCTATGGGGCATGTTTTGCGGTATTTTGCATGTTCTTGAGCTTTTTTCCACATCTCAAAACCTATTTTTGCACCTGAATCAATGTTAAACCTTTATCACAATATTCACCTAAAAATTAAAAAAAATCTTGATCTCTCGAGGGGGCAAGGTACCAGCTTGATTCCTTTAGTTGGGGAAACAGTGGGACATCCAAAAAAATAGGAATTTTTAAATTTTGATCTGAGCGATAGCATTAATCTAAAAAGCGTTAGTCTTTGAACCAATGTAACAGGTAACTCACTTCAAAGAGGGGAAAAATGTAGACACTTAAAATTGTCCTGACTAATATTGCACATTTGAATATGATTACTTACATTGTTTCATCCTAAATTCACCTCCTTTTCAACTATTTAATTGAATGATCCTAATTGTTTAATTAAATGCATTAGTTTTTCCTATTAATCAAATGATCATTATTATTTGGCTAATTCACCCCCTTTCACACTAATTCTCATCTTATTTAATTGAGTGATGCCAATTATTTGATTAAATTGCTTATGTCCTCCCATTTAATTAAATAATCTTGATTATTGAATTAAATGTCACTTGATCCTCTTTTATTAAATGAATTTATTATTTAATGAGCATCCTAATTTCACTCAACTTGCACAATTAAAATTTTTTTTAATTATCTAATTTCTATTTTCCCTCACCCTCCCACTTTCAAGGGAATATTCCCTTAGAATATTCCTCCATTTGAACTCAAAAAATAGAATACTCTTTTGTAACAACATTCTCATTTTTGGAAGTATTCTTCTTTGAATCAATAAGAGCCTTTAATTAACTACTTGATCTATGTCAACTTGCATCCTCATCCATTGATGAGAATCCTTGATCCATGTCTTCACCTCTCATAGCTTCTCATCCCTTGATTGATCAAATCAATCCTAGCCATTCATTCACCATTTTCTAATATAAATACACCTCATTTCTATGAAAAATGGATCCACAATCATTTGAGCAAAGTTATGATGTCGAATTGCATCCACACTTTCATACATTAGAATTCATTTGAGAAATTTTCATCCATTGTGGTTCAAATCTCCATTATCACACATCAATCTATCAAATCAAGCTTGCTTCAATCTAAGGGATGGCATTCCACATCAATGTGGTACCAAATCCCCTAATGGGATGAGGTTTGAGGAATTAGAATAGGTTTTTCGTTATTCATTTTTTGTTTTTTATGTTTAATGGCTTCCTAATTTAATGGTTTTCAATAATTTCATTGTTATTATAGCTTAACTAGTTAAGTATTGCCTATAATCTATTGGATCTAGTGTATTTATGATGTAGGAGCATCCAACAGTGTAGGGAAATCTTATATCACCCAAAAAAAAATGTTTTATTTATTTTCTTTAGTTTTTTTGAGTCCCATGATGGAACTTAAGGGGTATAAGACTATCAAGCATTAAAAATAGTGAAAATTGGTTACTTACTAATTTTTTTTAGTAAGTTGGAATATACAGGTTAATATAGACATGAAAATTTACCCTAGGGAGCATAACTGAAAAACATTTCTGGTCACGAAAGAATCACCTCAATACCCTGCATGGTTTGGGAGAATTTAAAGTTTATGCCCCGAGAAATTTCTCCAATGTAGCTTCAAATTCAGATATAAAAATTTAGAGGCCCCGAAATAGCTCAAAAAGTGGCCAAACTGACCTATGGGTTCACATGTTGTAGAGCTCATTGAGAGCTTTCCAACGATATGCAATAATAGCAAATTGGACACACGGATCATAAGTTATGGCCCCGCGAAGTTGGTCCTCTAAAAAGTGAATTTCATAAAAATTTCTTCCTAGGCCAGAAATCAAATAGTGGGACTTTTGGTGCCAAAACAAAAGGGGGAAATTTTAACTTTCTAGAATATTTTAGGGTAGTTATTGGGGAAAATAAAAAGGGTTAAGTGGGGGTTGTAGAAGGTGGCCTTGATAGTATTGGTTGTGGCTTTGAATATTAGATTTTCTTTTCAAAGTTGACTTTGTTGTAATGAATCAAGCCCATGAGGCTATAGCATGTAAGATTTGAATCTGTAATTTTATTTTCTAAAAATAATTCAAAGTGAGTCATTTTTCTATCTTGCATCTTTTGTGTTGGTATATAATGTGATTTCTATGGATTTTGGGCACTATGGCCCTCATCAAGTGGTATCAGAGTAGTAGTTCTTGAGCTTGTAATAGAGTGCCAAATGTGAGGAAGTTGGAGCAAGACTTGTGAGTGTGGGTTGAGTTCAAGATGCCTCCAAGACTTGCCCAGCATGGTAGAGGTAGAGGCTGAGGAGGTGGAAAAAGAGATCCACCTAGAGATGAAATCAAAGCCCTTAGAAGGAAATTATAAACCTTGCAGCTCAAGAGATTTGAAGAGATGTGTGACGAGACACAGATGACAGTGAAGATGAAATGAAAGAGGAAATGGAAGAAGAAGAGAAGGATCCAATGGATCCTAGAGAAAGAAGATTTTTGTAAGTGATCTCAAGCATTGTGAAGAGACTTAAAATGGAGGTTTCAACTTTCAGTGGAAGTTTGAATCCTAGAGAATTGATCGATTAGATCAATGACATGGAGGAATTTTTTGAGTTTGAGGAGATTGAAGATTCTCACAGAGTGAGGTTTGCAAAGAAAAAATTGAAAGTTCACACCAGTATATGGTGGAAAGAGGTCCAATTAGAAAGAGGAAAACAAGGGAAAGATAAAATTTCTAGATGGGACAGAATGGTGTCAAAATTGAAGAAAAAATGTCTTCTAGTCAATTACGAATTGGAGCTGCTCAAGAAGATGCAGAGCTTGAGGCAAGGAACAAGGATAGTGAAAGACTACATAGAGGAATTTCACAAGGTCTTGATTTAGATAGCATATTTTGAGATGAATAAGGAGAAAGTTGCTCATTATATTAATAGGTTGAATCCAAGCATACAGGAAGAATTGGCATTGGTAAGAATGGCCACCATTGAGGATGCTTATCAATTTTTTCTAAAGGTTGAAGAACGGTTGAACAAAAGGTTTGAGAACAAATAACAAGGTGGAGGTTGTGGAGGAAAGACTGGTGGACAATCATATGGAGGTCTAAATGAAGATCAAAAGAAGGGTGAAGGCTCTAGTAGCAGCTAGAACCAAAAAGGAGATAACACCTATTGTCCTCATGATCAGAATAATGGAGACCAAAGAGGAAGAGGAAGATTTGGATGAGGACCAAGAAGAGGAGGCTTTTTTGGAACTTGTTTCCAGTGTGGAGAAGGACATAG
>VDFB02045723.1:107258-142258 GCA_007258455.2 Sequoia sempervirens | reverse complement strand
CATGCTCGTGCCAACAAACACTTGCCATTCACCTTCCCTATTACAACAACACCATTCTCCACCACTGCCAACCCATGTACCTACGATTTCCCACATCATTGCAAAGGAAAGAAATGGTGCCCTCCCCGCTGGAAAATTTGTAGTTGCATTTTGGGCTATGAAACCCATATTGCCTTAATCAGAAATTCAAGCTACATTGCCTAGGAGTAGATTTAGTACTCAAATAGTGAATTTGAAAAAGAGATATTCCATAACATTTGCAGTAGGTACAATGAAAAAGAACGGCCCATAAATTCCTCTCCACAATACATTTGTCCATGTTCCCATAGTTGCCTTCTCATTTTCCTGGGGATAGATATTTTTTAGGCAAAAGAAACAAGATTTAGCTGCTATTTCTTCATCCATATAGAAGCATACTGTAAGGAAGCTATGCAAAACTAATTTTATAAAATACCCATGTAAAATCACTTACAGATTCTACATGACCACAGTTTCAAAGCCCTCTAATCTGCTAAAAAATGGATCCATATGCGATAATTTTAACAATAGTCTGCTACCAAACCAACACCATGATGGCCCTTTCAATAGGATAATGTCATCAAAGTATAATTTACCATATTGAAACATTCAATATAAAATATACTCTTCCACACGCTAGCATTCAATATTACATATACTTCATCCATCGCCATTGTGCAATGATAGGGAGCATTGGGCCTTGCACGAAAAAATGCTTGTCATTCACATTCCCTATATCCAACACACCATTCTCAACCGCCACTAGCCCATGTAATTACCAACACCCACATCACCACACAAAAAAAATGGTGGCCTCCCAACCACCCGGTAAATCCCCATCGCCGACAAATCCAATTTGTGCCTGGGTTAACAAAAATCCTGACGAAAACTTCAAACAAAAACCCCCAACCCATGTAATTGCTAAGCTCCACCCTCATGTGAAAAAAAACTTGCTACTCAGCTTCAACCTATCTAGCACACCAACTCCTCCACCCCCAACCCATCTTTACATATAGAGAACTAGGGAAATTGTAACAAAATTGTATACACATCAACAAATGCGTGTATCCTTCCAGCTTCCCAAACCAATTATTCAAACCCAGTTCCCAAGGGTAGAGCCTATTTTCTCTACGTTATGCAATAGTTATATGATTTAATGATCTATGCAAAATGCATATAGAACCACAAGCTTAATTGGAAATTTAAGCTACATTGTTTGGTATTCAATATGATGAACAAAAGATTTTTACAAAATACCCACGTAAAATGACTTACACAGTTCACAACACAATAGTTTCAAAACTCTCAAATATGTTATAGAACAGAGCCAAGGATGAATATTCTTACAATAGCCTCATACACAAGCAACACCACAATGGCTCTTTCGATAATGCAACTTAACCAATACATTTTCTTGCCTTACAAATAAAAAGAACAATGAAAAATAATAGTTTACTATACGAAACTTTGAACAAATGATGAAAAAATAGTATCATGCAAGATATTGGTAGAAGCCAAGCAGTCTATGTAATAGTCGTAAGACATATTAAGATGATACTTAAGATTCAGATGTATGTTGCTCTTCAGTGTTTCCCTATTAGTTATTTTACAATTTTCCTATTTCTCTATAATATCTAATGGTAAATAGTGGACCCCAACTTTACAATATATGCATGTATATATATGTATGTGTATAGATGTATATGCATATATATATGTACATGTATATATATTTTTCCATATATGTATATTTATATATATATGTATATATATGTATTGTGGTGTAATCACGTAGTAGAAAGTAAATGCAATATTCAACATTACAGTGTGGGGAAGTGTACTACAAAATATGCAATAAAATATATTGATTCAGTTGCATTACCAGAAGATCCATTCTAGCATTATCAATATGTTACACAAACTGCACAATTAAATACTATGTTCTTATCAACATGTCAATACTATACAACTCAATGCTATAACTATATAGTCGTGATTCTTACAGAGCATTGAAAACACTTATACATGCTACTTTAAACTCTACTTATAATCACAGCCTACATAATTACACATAAACATAATATACAAACTTGTTTAGATATACATATTTATGTATATCTTTGTCTACATATATGCATATATATCTACCTATACAGATATTTTTATATATCAATTAGGGAATTGAGTACATATATATGTGCATATGTATTTGTTTATCTGCTAGGGAAATCAAGACAATTTTCCTCTTTGTGTGTGATATTCACTATCAAACAAGTGTTATTCTAATACCTGTTATATAATTCCTCTATTTGTTTTCAATATGTACTACGAAATAATGTCTAGCTTGAATCTTATATCAATATGTTTCATGATATGCTTTTCCCCTCATCAGTTTGAAGCTTTACAAATATTGCACGATTAAATGTTGTCTTCTCAGGAAATAGCAACTTCAAACAAATAGCCTATCAGCTAAAGATATAAAGTTCAACAGATAAGAGACAATGTAACTATTGCTATCTTTTGCAATTAAAGTTGCAAGTGTGTTTAGTCAACTGTTACATATACTAAATGTGTTGTGTGAATATGTTTTATTATATTATTTCCTTTATTGTCCATTCTTCTATATATTCCACTTACCAATCTTGTTCTAACCGTCTTCAAATCGTATTATGATTTTTCTTTACTAGGATATCTCTTTTTCGTGTACTTCTTAACCCACAAAAAATGGTACAATGTTAAAGAATTTGGTTCAAAACACCCATCTTTCTACATGTTCCAATCACAACACATATATATCGAGACAATCGTGGGTTTAGTGCTTTTGGATTCTATCATCATATATTTGTTCTTGCTTATATACATAGACACACAAATTATCACACACACTTTCCCATCAAAAGAACATACTCTATTCTATTCATTGTATTTGTCATTGTTTCCACAACTCTTTTTTAAACAATTTTAGTGCATTACTTATACATAGTTGTTTGCCAATATCCCATGTATTCAAAATCTCCCATTTTATCTCTTTCTATTTATAACAAACAATGCTAACCTGTTTTATTCTATTTGTATATTTTTTCATTTATAATGTTGCATAAAAGAAATATGCATCAATCTATGTGGTTATGAATAGGAACCAGACACCGTTGACATGTGCTTCTGAGTAGAAAAAAAACTATTCATAGCATCACACTATTTATCCCTGGAAGCACACGAGAGTGTTTTCTATTATTCTATTCCACTAAAGTGAGAAATTTTTACAATAGTCTACTATTGAACTAGCACCACACCACTAGCAACCTGCATAATTCCCATACTCCATGTTGCCACTAAAGAACATAGGTCAAGTCATCACCCATATAAGTCGAAACTGATTTAACTACGATAAAACCAAAGATAGAGAATGATTATGTCTTTCAAGTCTCCAAAATGGGTATAACAGCAAAAATACAAACAAATAAAAATAATGATTTCTTACACACAACTATTTACGAACATGCCATTTATTCAAAATATTTCATTTTATCTCTTTCTTTTTTTAACAAATATTGCTAACCTCTTTTACTCTATATCTATATTATTTACTTTATAATGCTACACAGATACAATAGACATTCAATAAAATTACTATGCTATAAATTCTCTATTCCACATCCTTTCATGCTCCAACAACTTTTCCCAACCATCATTTACTTGTAATTCTTAAGTGTTTTTCCAACAGTTGTTTCTAAATGTCTCTACTCTTCTTATTGTGTGATATGTGGTAAGAGTCCTTGATATTTTCCATGGAACTTACTTTCTTTTCTTGCTTGGGGGTTTGGCTAGAGCCCATGAAGCTTCATGATGTGAATAAGGTAGCGAGGACAATGAGCATGGATTTATTGCTTTTGAATTTTATCATCAATATATTTGTTGCTCCTTATATACATGGACAAATAACGCTAACCTATTTTATTCTATATTTATATTTTCCCCTTTCTAATGTTGCACGAATACAATAGAGATTGAAGCAAATTAGTCTATTGTGAATTGTGTATGTCAAGGTACTTGCGATTCTCAAGTGCTCTTCCAATAGTTGTTTTAGAATTTTTATTTTTTTGTTTTTCTATCATATATGCTATGAGTCCTTTAAATTTTCCATGGACCTTACATGCCTTTTTGCTCGGGGGTTTGGCTAGAGCCCATGAAGCTTCATGATGCCAATATGGTAAGGAGGACAACGAGTTTGGGTTTAGTGCTTTTGGATTCTATCATCTTATATTTGTTGCTGCTTATATACATAGGCACACAAATTTTCACACACACTTTCCCATCAAAAAAAACATACTCTATTCTATTCATTGTATTTTTCATTGTCTCGACAACTCTCTTTTCAACATTTATAGTAGATTACTTATACACAATTGTTTGCCAGTATCCCATGTATTCAAAATATCCTATTTTATCTTCTTCTTTTTTTATTTACAACAAACAATGCTAACCTGTTTTATTCTATGTCTATATCCTTTTCTTTATAATGTTGCATAGAAGCAATAGGAAAACAAGCAAATTATTGTATTGTAAATTGTCTATTTCATATTCTTTTCTAGTCCAACAAGTTGATCCAATGCTTCTCACTCTTGTTGAACACCACGAACATGGCATGTAAGTGTAAAAATGTCTTATTATCAATAAATAGATTTTGTTAACCAACTGTAAATATTATTAATTATTTCAATTACTTTTTTTTGCAATGAAATGTGATTCTGCCAAGAATATAACTTTCATCATAGGCAATTAAGTGTACTCAATGATATGCTATGTGATTCAAAAACATGAAACTATTCTTTGCTAATGACCATCTTTCTTTTGTAGGTGGAAATCTGCATAATTATAATCATCAGATATGCTATTCATTGGATAGATATTTGTGTAGCTCATATTTCATTTAAAATGATGGATATGAAGAACAAAAAGCAATGATTTTTCCCTACAAGGTATGCAGGAAAATGTTATAAAATCCATGGCATTTGCCATGTCTTTAAAATTTCTTGACGTTCGTCATGAAATTATAAGTTATGGAATTTTCCATGGGTTTTATAACATTTCTGACTACATACCCTATAGGCCAAAAGTTCTTTGGTGTGTACATGTAGGATTTTCCACGTGGCGATTCTTTCAACTCAATGCTATGTATACATTTGCTTCAACACAGGTGCTCCACAAAAAAAGTTTGCCTCTCCCAACTATATAATGCTAGTATGTCAGTAAATATATTCAATCAACTGACCATAAATACCATTAATTATTTTTACTTTCCCATTGTCTTTGATCGTTCTGCACATATACTTAGTTACTTTTCATGCTTCCTTTTTTATTCCAATGGGTTGAGTACATCTTTTTGGAAGTCAAATAAATCATTATTTGATTAATTTATTGTTCATGTCTTTGGTTCTTTGTTTGTTGTTACTTTTGATACCAGGTTGAAGGGGTTTAACACTGATCCACTGTGAAATGTGCGAGAAAGTATATTGATTAAGTTACATTATCTAGAGAGCCATTGTGGTGTTGGTTTGATAGCACATTATTTATTGTTCTATCCTTTCATTCAGTGCTTATTGTTCCTATTGATAGCAAGTTGTAGGGTTTTATATTGATTAAGATGCATTTTGCAAATAGTGAGTGTGGTGTTGCTTTAGCAGCAGACCATTGTTAAAATCATCGCGTTCTACTTTGATTTCCCATTTCACATTATTCATTTTTTTATTACATAGATATATGTATATGCAAAAATTCTTGTATATATTTACTATTGTGTTTTCCATATTGCCTCAAAACATGGCCTACCTTCTAATTCAATTAAAATAATAATGTATGTTGAATTTCCATGGTATCTCCCATGCATGTTTCATTCTTCTCTTGCTTGGGGCTCTCGATATAGGTTATGCACCCTCATTATTCCATTATGGTAGGAAGACAAACAAGCATGGGTTTTGTAGTTCTACATTTAATGCCATACATTTGTTCTTACATATATATATGTCTAGACAAATTGTTGTATACATTTGGTGACATCTTTCTAATGTTCCCTGCAAACAATGTGTACCTTCTAATTCAATTAAAATAACTTTACAAAGTATGCATGTC
This sequence comes from Sequoia sempervirens, assembly GCA_007258455.2. Classification (NCBI taxonomy): domain Eukaryota; kingdom Viridiplantae; phylum Streptophyta; class Pinopsida; order Cupressales; family Cupressaceae; genus Sequoia; species Sequoia sempervirens. The sequence goes on along the minus strand of VDFB02045723.1, from coordinate 136,111 downwards.
ATTCGAATCCTAAAATTATGGAGTTGATACTACTTATAACATCTTCACTTTTTGCAAAAGCCACTTCTGATGACCATTATAACTCAACTAATGGAATCACTTTTCCAAAAGACATAACTATACTAATTGAATCACTTTTTCAAAAGCATACTTGTTAATTTGATCTTAGGGAGATAAAAAATAATGTACAATTTGGTAGCCACTTTGTAATTGGTAAATCATATTCCCAAACACAAGAAACATTTTCCCATTTTAATGAATCAAATAATTGTTTACCTATACAAAAACATCAAATATACGCTATTAACACAAAATATATAATACCATAAATTTTGGACAAATTATAATTATTAAGAAAACTAATACTTTACAAATTTCAATTGTATTCAATTGAGAAAATGTGATTTATAAAGAAAAATTTTATTTAAAAATCATTTTCCTAATATTACTTAAGAAAACTAGTACTTTACAAATTTTAATTGTATTCAATTGAGAAAATGTGATTTATAAAGAAAAAAGAAACAATAAACAAGCAACGAAAGACATGAACAATAAATTACTAGTTTTAGAAAAATACCCATTGAAAACAACTTACAAATTTCGTGCCAGAACAGTTTTACAACTCTCTAGCCTGCTAAAAAATGGAGCCGAGGTCAACGATTTTAACAGTCGTCTGGTGTCAAACCCACACCACAATGGCTCTTTCAACAATACAACTTAATCAAAGTATTCCACACAAAATGGTAGGTGTTTGTTGATATGCCAGTTGAGCATATTCATTGTTCTAATATAACGATGTCAATTGTTTTGGCTGCCTTGTGAAATGAGAAACTCTGGTGTTTATGTTATTTAATCCACAACTTCAAGTTTTCCATGTATTAGTATTCATATCTACTTTACGATAATTAAATCATAATCAATCAATTGATTCATCAACTAGACAAAAATATCAAATATAGATGTGCATCTAGGCCTAACAATTATTATAGTATAATACATATAAAATTATATGATAGCTTACATTTTTGACAAAAATGATTATTAGTAACAAAACTAATTATTTAAAAATTAAAATTCTATTTAATTTTCCACAACTAATTTATTAAGAATTTTTTTATTAAAAATCATTCTCCTAAGATTTTTTCATAATCAATTTCAAACTAAGAAATATTGATGTATAAATCCAAAGATCAATTTCCCGCACTATGCAAATAGTTCTTAATCTCCTGTGGACTACATTATTTAAAGATAATTAAATAATAATCAATCAATTTACTGGTTAATGTAGAAAAACATATTGATCAAACATGAATTTCCTCTTTTATGCAAATCGTTCTTAGTCTTTGAATGCATTTCCTTATCTTAAGAAAATTAAATAATAATTAATCAATTGATTGATTAACTTAGAGAAAAATGTTATATAAATGTGCATCTAGGCCTACCAACTATTAAACTAAAATAGTCAAAGACAAAAAATCTGCCTCTGGCCGATCCCCCCAGCCCTCTTGTGCCTGCTCTGTTCCTACCCCTGACTGCACAAACCCTAATGCCAATTTGGTGGGCTCTAGATCTTTGTTTAACAAGCTTGTTTCCTACCGTGATGACTCTCCTGCTGTTTCCACTAAAGCGGCGGAGGTTAGTCTTGTGGATCCCCTCTACCCCCAGAATAGTCAACAGGAGAATTGTAGCCCTCCCAGAGGTGCGGAGTCGGTTAATTTTGGGGTCAATTATGATTGTGACCCCCCTTTTGACTTCGTTGAAGCTGCCAAGGGAGGTTCTGTGGACCAATTTAATTCTGCCAAATGGTTATTTAATGAAATCAACAAGTTAAAGACAAAAAATATGTCTCTTCATAGCAAGTTGGGGGAAATTGAAGCCAAAGTTGTGGGGCTTATGCAACTCGAAGTGGAGAAGAATATCGTTGTGAAGGATAACATACAAAAGGACAACACTGGTGATAAAGAACTGGATAAAATTAAAGGTACCATGAAAAAAATTGCTGATCAGAACTGCAGAATTGTCAGACATAACTCTCTAATCATCAAAGCCATGAATGAAATATTGGAGAAAACCCAGAAAAGAGCGTTGATTGTCGACCTTGATTAGGAGAAAGACCAGGATGAGGAAGCGGGGATCTCTAAGTGAACCAGATCAAGTATGAAAAGAAAAGCCTTGACTACCCCAAAAATGACTCAGCTTTTCATGGAGGGAGTCCAGGATATGGTGGACCTGGAAGAAGTTGCTGACGAGCTTCTGAAGTCTATGGATTAACTATGGCTAGGCCCAGTTTTGTCTGCTTGCCGACCGTCTGATGGTTTTTTGGTGGCTTTTTGTGGCTATCTGTTTTAGCTAGTTTTTATCTCTATGGCATCCTTTTTGTCTTTCGAACCTCTGTTTTGGTCTTTGCTTGTAATGTGACTTTGTGGTTTCGGGTCCCTGTTAAACCCATTTATCCCTTTTATCAAAAACTATTAAACTAAAATACACATAAAATTATATCATACTTTAAATCTTGGAGAGAACTTATTATTACTACAAAAACTAATTATTTGAAAATTTAAATTGTATTTAATTTACCAAATGTAATTAATTAAAATCACTTTAAAAGAATTATTGTAATTAAAAATATTGATGATTAATTGCTTCAGATCCAAAAATTCTTATACTCGTTCACCTCGTCTTATTCCATATTCAATGATTAACATGCTTTCCTTTTTCTGACTTTCTCTAATACTTACAAATATTAACAACTTCCTTCCTTGCTATCCACTCATTACCAATTTGCGGTAGACCCCTATCAGTTGATCATCGAATGCCTGTGCATTTAACTGCTAGTTGTTTTAATAACATTAATAAACTATCAATCACTAAAATGATTTTATTACAATATGTGAACCTTAATATTCCAACACTAAAAATCATTATTAAATGAAATACAAGTTCTAACAAAACAATCAATTGAGAGACAAATATTAAGATGAAATTCAACGCAATACTATGACAAACAATTTATTAAAAAAAATCCTAAATTACAAGACACTCTTGAAATACACATTGTTATCCTTTAATTAGAAAGCATTCTTGAAATAGACATTGTTAACCATAAATTGCAACATACTCGTGACGCCCCTACCATCTCAAAGAAAAGAAAAGGAAAAAAAACAAAACAAAACTACCTTACTTGGGTTACAACTACTCTTCAAGCCTTTGAAGCTTATCACTTTCAAACAAAATCCTTATAACTAATAAGACGAGTGTTACAGCATGGTATTGGAAGATCCACACGACAGGCGAAGTTTTTAACAACTCGTAAATATAGCTTTTCTTCACAAATATGAATACCAAGAGATCATCTTTAACAACTCCAATATCTATGAGAAAGATAACCCTTCCATCATTGAAAGAATATTGTTCAATAAGTCGGGCCTAGGAGTGGGAAAAAAATGTGGGAACCTTTAGCATGCCGACAAGAGTACGATAGTTGTCGAGGAGCCTGTCTGTTTTATGCGGTTAACGTGGGCAAGAACATCGTGAAAAGTCGGAGCGTAGTGCCTTACAGGCAAATTGACAGGGTGTTATACGAATGGACCACAGTTAGAGCGACGGGCTGCTGACACGTTATGTCCCAAAGCTTGGTCTGTGCCGGCTAAGGGGGCCAAGGGATTGTGAAGGATAAGGGTGACCACTTTAAGGCGAATGGTGGACGTTCTTCGTTTGAAAATTTAGCGTCCCATGGGTTTCAGGGGCAATGCAACTTTGTTCAGAGGACGTCTTGGGCGTCCTCAGATGATGAAGGTAAAGGCGCCTATCACAGTAGACGAGATCCTCAAAGATTATCCACGCTATGTCATTTTCCATTGGGTAGTCGTTCATCACATGGGATTGAGAGCAAAGCCTCAGGTTAGATCTGCGATTCTCAAGGCTAGGCACTTTTATTTTCTTATTCAATTGCCAATGGCGGTGAGTTACAAGCGCGAGGCATGAAAATATGGTCTCAGAGCGCAGATCTATTTCTGGTGTCTCGCACATGAATTGTGGGCCATCTTCAGATACCTCGCCTTCTGAGATTAGAGAAGATAATGGAGCGCTTCGGGTTAAAGTCCGTATGACGATTTCCCAGCTTAATGAAATGATAGTGGAGAGCATTCGTTGGTGGAAAATTAAAGATAGTGTCGTTGTTGGAAGAATGCGTTTTGGTTCCTCGTTTTCTTCGAGATGATCAGACAAGTTCGCAGTCGTGGAGATAGATTTTGGAACCGGCCATATCGTTAAACTGATTCAAGTTATATGTAAGTATGCCCCATTTGATTAACCGAAGCTTTTCAAACAACCTGTTATATATCCATCAGTTGCCACATCACAACCAACAGAAGATATATTGTGTGAGGTGGTAGATCATGGTAGATCACTTGGGAAGTATAGACCTATCAGACTAAGTTGACTTACTGCTGGCTGGTTCCAAACACTCCCTGCACGATTGTGAACTTGTCTGGATCATCTGGAGGAAAATTAGGATGCACAACACTTTCTTCTCAACATTATTTGCATTGCAGTAGGCTGGGCCAATAGTATTTTTTTCTTTTCCAACAAAAAAGGCTCACAGCGCCTGAGACAGTAGAAATAACCCTTGATTAATGCCTCAGCTTAGCGAAATCCAGCAAATGGAAGGAGAAAGGTAAAGAAAGACCTAATTGGCATGGAATCTTTCCCTAGGGGGATACCTCAAAGTTCGAGATAGTCAAGGTGCCTATGGATTCTTATACTTTTTTTGTGGTTTATATATCACTTATTTGGTTTCCGGGACTTATGGTATGAAATATTATTTGAATGAGCTAATATAGCATAGATTTTAACAACGTACAACGTGTCAATCTCCAACCTGCAACGTTGGAAGACCATATTTTATTATTTTTTTTGAAAGGTGTCATCATTTTTTGTTTAATGAATGTAAACAGGTGCTAGAGAACAGAGCCCCCGCCTGAATACTGAGACAGTGCAGAGATAGTAAGTCCAGAAGATTTCTGTAAGTCAAAAGTTTCTAACAATGGAATTCAATGTTTGGTAGTGTAAATTACACAATCGCCTAATTTTCCTGAAATTACCCATTCTGGGCATAGCTGTAGTTATGTATTGGTAAATAAAATTTTGTAGAGTTCCTATCTGTGCTATATTTTCCACTTTTAATATCTGAGAGATGTGCTAAAGACACGGGTGAAGATTTTGAATTTTATGGGACGACATTTATTCTTGATGAATAGACATTGTTGGTTGCAAGCTCAAGGCTAAAACTACTCTGTATGCTTTATTTCAAAAGAATTATATTTTAGTTTTTCCAGTATCATTAATGGTTCTATCAATTCAATATTGTGTTGCCATTGCTGGGGATTGTTAGCCTCTTGAAGATCAATTAGCTATGCAAGTGATGAATCCATAGATAAATGGTAGATTTGTATATACTAAAATTGCTAAAGACGAGATTTATATATGTGCAAAAATAGCAGTATATTTCACGGATAAGGAATCCATGACCACTCACTAGGAATTTTATCTTTTTAAGGTTAGATAAAATCACTCACAAGGAAAGAATAAATCATGCTCATTAGGAATCTATGTTGGAGATATTTTTTATTTAAAGAATGTATAAAAAAGGTTTCTGAGATAAGATTTATCTAGAGTATTCAATCTTGTGGAATATTTTAGCATATGAAAGCATCTTTTTTTGAAATTTTTCAAAAAAAAAAATTATTAGTCATTTTAGGATCTTCTATAGATTTGTATCAAATCTATAATTATAATATTAATTTTATTATTGTAATAAGAAATATCAAGTTATTATACAATTTGATTTATTATTATGTTTTCCTTTCTACGGTGGGCTTTTAAGCTATTGTTCATTGAGATTTTGATTGAATTAGGAGCTATATGACTTTTTAGAAATATTATGGCAGCATGTAGACAAAAGGGATCTAGAAAGTCTGTATTACGTTCATGTTTTGAATAAATATGGGCAGAAACTATTGTTCATCTTCTTTCAAACTTCTGGGACAATAGTAGGATGATATCCTTCTACACAGTAAATGTATACTGTAGCATCTTTTTTTTGCCTCGTATCTTTATGGCTGACCGATCTATGTAGTGTTGATTTTAGTGGTATTTTTATGAACAACATGATTGTTTTCGGCTGTGGTAAACGGCCCAAAGAGTTTCAATCTGTTTAAGAATGAGGGACAATAGTAGGATGATATCCTTCTACATAGTAGATGACTACTGTAGCATTTTTTTTTTGGCTCTTAACTTTACGGCTGACTGATCTATGCAGTGTTGCTTTTAGTGGTATTTTTATGAACAACATGATTGTTGTCGGCTATGGTAAAATGACCCAAAGAGTTTCAATCTGTTTCAGAATGATTTACATGGCCACTTTGGGCTGCTCTTGTTTAACTTCATATAATTTAGTTCTTGGCTCCTTTCCCATTGTTGGATTTATTCATAAGAATGATTTTCTATCTAACAGTTGTTTTGAAGACTTTCTTCTATTTTATCTAGACAAGAATTATGTGTGAAAATTTTATGGAAACTATCACGGGCTGCAGCTGACTCAAGGAAACCTTCTCCTGAGGTTATGTCAGCTGGTGTAAATTTATTTCTACCTTTGCACATACTACGAAGCTAGTTCCATTTTGCCACTTGATAAGGAGAGATGACTTGCTATTGTATCTTGTTCTAGGTTTTTATCTTGTGGGAGGATTCTTTGGGGGGTAAAATGAAAAATACTATATGTTCGCATTGTACAGTTTTTTTCCATTTGGGTTTGGGTGGGTCCTAGGTCTAGATTTTTTTTACTTTATTTTGGAGCTACAACCGAAGGTTTTCTTTCCTGGTTCTTTCCTTCCAGTATGCTCCTTTTGAACCAAGGACTGTAAATTGTACTTTCTATCAATAAAATTTTAGTGGCCTAGCCACTTTTATGAAAAAAAAGAGATATAATATATTCAAGTGTTTTTATTTGTTGCATACTTTTGCATTTTATATTTAAAATAATTGGTCTATTCAATGCGATATTCGAGCCCTATAAAATCTTGGACAAGGATATATGGGTTTTGTGTTGGAAGTGGATTCACTTAGAGAGGGGGGTGAATCAGAGTGATATAATTTTTAACTTTTGACTTTGAAAGCTCAATGAAAATTTTTACTAATTTAAACCCAATGTGGCAGACTTGTTTATGCAAGTGAATATTAACACTTTAAATCAGATTGACATGAAACTTGATTAACATTTACAATTTATATTAAAAGCATCATATGATATTGGTCAATTAATGTGTGAACAATCCTGTTTATGCTTTTGAAATAGAACTACAACTTTTCCCAATGCATATTTAACTTGCTTAACAGAAGGCTTTTTAAAACAGATTTGAACAATTTTAACTTTGCATGAAAAACTTTTGAAATATGAACCTTTTGAACACACTAAAAGTATCAAAACATTGACTGAATGAGCACAGTAACATGAAACAGAATGGGAGACAAATAACATCACATAAAACAAATATTTCCTGAGTTGAAAACCCTCTTGGGGTATAAAAAATCACTCGCTAAAATTTCCCTTTTATTAATCAAAGAGCACCAACTCTGTAACAATGGTGGAGCAACAACTCAACACCTTTTTTGAAGCACCAACTTCATAGGAGCACCAACTCTATAAAAATAGTGGAGCTACAACTCAATACCTTTTCTGAAGTAGCAACTTCATAGGAGCAACAACCCCTCAATGCACAAAGTCACTGTCTAAAAATGTAACCACCAATGTCTTTACAACTGCACTTTATTTTCAGTCCCAAAATCATTAATGAATACAAAAATATAAAGGATATTCAATGATTCCAACTACAATATGGATTGTTTATAACAGTACGACAATAATTCCTCATAAAACTTAATGATATCTCTGTTATAAGAACCAAATATTTTACACAATAAAAAACCCTCTTTCCTCTTCTTAAATATTGCAGATATAACAATGATATAACCAACAACTACTATGTATCTTCCTCATACATTCCCCATTTGAACAATGGATTAAAGCCATGAATTTATAGAGCAAATAAAACTGAAACCCTTTTGCCAACCTATCAAACTCGAGTTCAAAACAAACACTCGAGTTACGGTTTCCATAGTAAAAATAAAAATTATAGTTACAAAATAAAACCACATTTTTCAACTGTAATTTCTTTTTCTTTCCTCTTTCGAAACCACAAATTTGAAAAAGTAATTTTTGTTTTAAAACTGAAAACCAATAACGAGAAATGAAGTAATTCTTCATTCATTTTTTACCATGAACTTTATTCTTTTTTATTGCAAAAGGGTGATCCCACAATAGTGGTTTACACTTTTTGGCCAAACTGGACACTAAAATTATTTTTTTAAACTAAATCTTCACATTCAGGCACCTATAGCGGCTAAACTGTGAAGAATTTGAAGATGATGCAAACTAGAGTCTCGTCACATTTTTTCTGTAGATTCTAAAAATGTTTTTTTCAAAAAATTTGGAATCAGATTCCACTTCCTTTTCCATCTCCCACAAAAATTGGTTTTTTTCAAAAAAATGCATTTTTAAAAAGTGGCACATACCATATAATGCATAATTTTTTTTCCATGAAGGATAAAATTCTAATTCTTTTGAATTTAGGTTCGTAACTCCAATATCTACTGCTTACACTTGGTTAGATAGTTTTTTATTGAATTTTTTTCTTTAATCAAGTTTCAAAGTCAAACCAATTACAATTCAGACATAGCGCGACCATATAACGCATAACTTTTTTGGTATATATCAAAATTCAATGTTTATTTTCTATTGGATCAAGGACTTCAATATCTGGTGCACTCATATTTTTTAATTATTTTTTTGATAATCTGCTATTTTTCCACATGTGCAGAATAGAGACCTTCATTTTCAATGAAAAACCTATGTTTAATAAAACTAAAATATCAAATACATATTAAAATTATATTCGTTGGATAGCTCGTTCTAAGGACTACCTGTTTCCATTTGGGTTTGTGAATATTCCTCCATTTTCATCCTCAAACTAAGCTCCAAAGTGCCAAAATTCAAGTTTTTTTTCTGTCTCCGGGGAGATGAGGAATAAAGGGAGTTCGAACGAACCCCTAGCGGTTCGAGCAAACCACTAGGGGTTCGCTCAAACCAAGGTTCATTCGAGTCCTAGATCATTCAAACCCTGGTTCATTCGAACCCCCCTTCTATAAGGGGTTTTGGTGGCTTTTTTGGCAGGAAAGTACTAAGAGGGTTCGGCCAAACCTAGGTTCTATCGAACCCCTAATTGGTTTGGTCGAACCAATATGTTCGTATGAACCCCTAAAAACAAGTTTTTTGCCATGCATTCATTTTTGTGAGTTTTCCTTCCTCACTTCAATTGTAAACCACTATTGTGGCTTCACCCAAAACAAAGTAAAAGAAATCTGTTTGAAACTAAATCAAGGTTTTCTTTTTCTCTTTTACTTTTCATTTACCAGATTTACATTTGAAAGACCAAAATAATGCATAGATATTACCTATATCATGGTGGATCTAACCTGCAAACAAAATCCCTAAAGATCTTCATGAAAAACTACCCAAACTTCTACTTCCAGCTCAAGCGAAAACCACCAACTATCTTTCCATCCATCAAAGACCAGCATAACTGAAAACCAAGTCAGAATACAACAAGAAACTTTCTCAAACTGCAACTATAATTTCAACATGGTGGTGCTAGGGTTCAAACTTCTTTTACCCTATTTCTTCCTTCATCAAAACTCCAAAACAAAATGAATGAAATTTGAAATCCAAACATCATATTACAATCATTTTGGAATCCATGTAACCAACACAATGATGCATTAAATGAGTGTCAAATTATAATCCATGCATGTTGTCCAAATCAACACAATCAACATGCTCATTGAAACAATAATACTGTCACTGTCATGTAAGAAAATCAAGTGTAATACATATACTGACAACTCAAGTCTTCAAATTAAATAATAACCATCAAATATCATCGATGTCACCACTCTTTAAAGTATAACATTTATGAGCCCGAAAATATGATGTCGGCCTTAGTGTTTTATGAAATAACTTTTAAAGCACTATATATATATATATATATCAACCAGATAGCACTATAAAATATCCTAAGTAATCAAAGTGCTTGATAATGCTTAAGTGTTAGCATTATGAATAAGCATAAATACCACGTGTATATGAATAATCAATGTAACACCAAAATCTGAGTATGTAAAGCATATAGTGTTGAGTCACAATGAAGTGTGAATTTATGCTATGTTCATGGTGCAAAACTGAAGCTCAATACTATCATGTATATGTGAATAAATGTATTCACCAAATGTATAAAGACATTGAATTTGAATGTCAAAGACTGAACTAAATCAACAATATACCTTCATAATCACCTATAAGAGTTAACACTAGACAACACCATAATCTTGTGATCAACATTGAAACCTTTCATTTGCACATGTAGCCAAAACATCAATAACACAAATACATCAAAATCTGAATGTAAGAAAAATATTGTCCACTAAACCAGCTGAAAACCAATACCAAGTAAAACCTTCTGAATATGCCATACTAAATACAATGATAATCAATGCACCAAGTATCATAAACATGCCATGATTCCAATCATTACTGACTAATCAATATGTACCAAAAGTTATTGTAACTAAGGGTTAAATTTAGGATTGATTAAAGGTTATTAGATCAATAAAGATGAAGAAACCCAAAGACCTATCGAGTACAAAGAAAATTAAACAACAAAATAATTATACCTGTTAATCAAATTTTCAATGATTACCTCCATAGTACCTTCTACCTTGTTGGTTGACGTGTTGCCCTCAGATTGAATGTGCGAACAATCCTTGACAAAGTCCTACACCAAGCTTTGAAGGATTTGATCAAAGTTTAATGCCTATGCCTAAATGACTAAGAATGTCTTATGCCTAAAAATGCCAAAACTAAATAAAATGTGCCAATAATTGCTGCAATTGCTACGAAAAATCTAATTGTGCAAGTGCGTAAGTATGTAATGTGTTTGTGTAATCGAAAAATGAGAGGAAAATGGCATTTTATAGAAAATGCCATTTTGAATGGACGAATGAGATGAGATATTGAGAAAATGCCCTAGAATCAATGGTTAAGATTCAAAATGACAACTCTCAATTAGGGTTAGGGAAAAATGCCCAAATGTGTGAATAAGATTTAATTAAATAAATTAAATCAATAATAAATGTGACAGTTGAGATGAAATTAGCAAAAATCAAAAGATAAGAAGATGGGATTTTAGAAATTACTTGATTTGTAGAAGAATATTTCCATTTTGAATTAAATTAATTCAAAATATGTATTTTGAGAGATAATGAGTAATCAATTTCTGAAATTAATTACTAATAGAAGAATCAGTTAACTATCTGAGACATTTTTAAATAAATTGTTTTATTTAAAAATAAAGAAGTGTCACATACAACAATTAAATAATTAAAAATAATTATTTAATTTAGAAGAAGTGGTTAATTAATTAAATAAATCAACAAATCTATTTAATTAAAAGAGAGGATTTAGGAATTAGTGACATATTGAATAAATATATTAAAATATATTTATTTGATAATCAGGACATTAATGACAAAGATCAATTAAATAAAATAAGAACTTTATTTAATTATGAGTTGACTTTAGATAATTAGTGACGCATTAAATAAATATGATTTATTTATTTAATAATGAGGAAGAATAGAAGACCCTAAATTAATTAAATAATTGTGAATTATTTAATTAATAGTTGAAGATGGGTTAGGAACATAATTAAAGTGTCATAATTATGCTAGGATGAAAAGTGGTAAAATAGTGCTCGCATGCCTAGGTCATTTTTAGGTGTCTACATTTGCCCCTCTTTGTCATAATGCTGCTTATCGTGTTGTGACAAAGAAGATAAGTCAAAAATATGCCCCAGTGCAAAATAAGATGAGGATGAATGATGAGGAGGGTTACGGTATGCCCCCTCAAGAGGACAAACAGGCTCCAAGAACATGGGTGTGCTCTCGAAATTAATGAGAAGACTAGAATATGAAGAGACAAAGAAATGTTAGTGAAAAAGATATGGATGATGATATGGATGCAATGCCTATATTAGATGAGTGAGAGAAGATGACAACACTAAAGAAGATGCATGTTAGTTCCTAGACCAAATCCTTCAAAACATTGCCATAGGACTTTAATATTTATTGCTCTTAATCATCATTGGGTGGTAAAAAGACACAAATGGACAACAAACACCATGATATGACGTAGACCAAGGTGTGCAAGGTCATCCATTTGAAAAATAGACAGCCATAGACAAGGAATGTCCTAACTCATACTAAGGGTAAAGTTACCCCAGTCTTTCTGTCAAGACTGTAATCTACAAACAACAGTCAAAGAAAATAAAAATAGGCCAGGAGACATTATCGCACCTCTAAATCCTTCATGGGACATCCTCGAGGTAGCTAGTAACATGACTACAAAGAAAATATAGTAAAAATATAAGACAAAAATAGACAAAATAGTAAAAATATAAGACAAGATAGACCAGAAAAATTAACAACCATTTTATTTTGTTTGCCAATGTTTGTTTGCCAAAGATTGATTTCCTTTCGATTTGACAGTTTTGACAGTTTAAGAGTTTTGTCAATTTAACGATGTTGACAGTTTGATGGGGCCTATTGTCAAGAAGGACACATCCTATAAAAGGAAAATAAAATTTTGACAAGGTCCAAATCCAAGGACACATCTTGAAGAGGACCAAAGAGTGACAAGACTGACATTGTTTTGACTAATATGTTTTGGCAAGTTTACTAATGTGGATTGTATGATTGATTAGATTGTGCTATCTGATTTTGACCAATATTGACATTGACATTTCGAATGATTGTCTTGTGTCTGAGTTTGACGACATTTGACTTATTTGACCGATGTGACGATTGTGACAAATGCCATGATTTTATTTGGACCAACATAAAAGGATTGATCTAATGTTTCAGGGACTCATCGACTGATGGCCTTGCCTACGTAGCAAATGCGCAAAGACAACATAGTTCGACAATAACATGGACTAGCTGACATGACTAAATTTGACTCCATTTTTAGGATTTTGACATTGATTTGGATGCCTTTTTTTTTCTTTAGGACGTTTTATGATTTTTAGGTCTTTCTTTAGGACATTTTATGATGTTTTTGGTCTTTCTTCAGGACATTTTATGATGTTTTTGTCTTTTTTCATGACATTTTATTATGTTTTTCTTTTTGGATTTTGACGTTTAAGAGGATCGTGACAAATGCATATGACTGATGTCCACACATGAGAATCCAAGGACAAACATGATTGTGCCCCTAGTCAACCTGAATACCAATTGACAGGTGATGACAACATTGTTTGACATGGGAAGGATGCATCCTGAAACAATGTGAGGACAATGATTATGTGACAAAAGTATCAAGGTCTACAGTCGGGCCATGAACAAAGTCAAGTAACGTTTTGGATAATGTGCTTGTATGAATTAGACTCGTTGCATTTGGAATGACTTGGTTAGGAATAAATGAGATGATGGAGCATCCTTAGACCATTTGACAAGGGAAAGCCAAGATAGGTGACATACATGAAAGGATGAGAGGTGGCCTTGGTAAAGGATGGGGGCCATGGGACTAGGGGAATTGTCATATGATTTTCAAGGACTATGTCGTATAAGGATAATAAGACTATGATGGTCAATGACATGATGTTTTGTGAATCATGTATGACCAAAGGATAGACATGTCAAGAGTTTTCCCAAAGCATGATTTATGTGTGCCATTTTTATATCAAGACCGAGGTTAGTGGGAATGATGTGTGGAAATGATAGGGCTTAGATGGATGTGAATGTCATGAGGAAGGCATGGGAAAATGAGATGACCTGCCCCCAAGTATAAAATTCCACATAGACGATTTATTTTACACATGACGCCTATTTGCCAGGTTTTCATCATGGTACTTATCCGGGATGCTTGTTTGCCAGGTTTTCACCATTGGATGAAATTTTTCTCTTTACTATTTTCTTGACTTTTTGATTTTTTTGATTTTTTTGGTGTCACAAGATGTTTGTTTACCAGGTTTTCATCAGGGTGACAATTTTTACCATTTTTCAAAATCTTTTTTTGTATTTCTGATTTTGTATATAGCCTGGATGCTTTAGATGACCACTGACTGTTCTGAATCCACTGATGGTGCCCATGTAGAGACTGGTGCCATGATATGCCAATAATGACCTTGTTGAAGCAGTTGTCTTGTTAGGATCATAGTGCTTGTATACAACTGATCGATGTCATTGTAATCCTTTCTGATACTAGAGTTGGCCTTATCAAAATATGCACATTACAATAGAGTGCCATGAAAGTCCTTGTGGTAAAGAGTTGTCATCATGATGTGATGGATTTGTGACGTGGGATTTTTGAACTTTAGACGAGATGGAGGATTATGATAGCTGATGGTAGACATGGAAAAGTTGTTTGGACATTTGGACAAATCACTTTTTTATTTTCCAAACTTGGGATGTTGGATGACAGATTTTGGAGGGATAGTGTTTGGAACCAACACCTTTAGATGCCTTGCTTGATGACCATTTTGAAGGAGGTGAACATTTCTTGTATGTGGGAGTCCTCTTGTATTGTGGCTCCACATTGTGATTGAATTTTTCTTTGGACATATTTTCTTTGCTTGATCCACTTTTCTTTGGATCCATTTTAATTTCATTTGTCCACTTGTCCTTTTGTTTGATTCAATGGCCTTTGACATTTTATTTTGATCTTTTGACTTGTAAGACTTTTGTTTTTGTTGGTTCCAAAGGGAAGCTTTATTTATGATGGAATGACGGTTCATGGTGTTGATGGAGGGGGTGTTGGCAACAATCTTATGACAAGGATTTCTCATGGACTCCATTTTGATGTTTGTATTTGAAAAAGTTGCCCCCACTATCAAAGAGGTACCACTGACATCATTTGATTTACTAACTGAGGAATAGCCAAGACCTTGATGTCTGTAATTTTCCAGAAGATGTATTGGTTCTAGAATGCCTTGCTCATGTATGCCTAGTCCTTTTCTTTGATATTGCATGCTTTGACAGATTCTATTTGCGATGGGGTATTTGTTGTTTTGAAAGCAAGATGCTAACCCATCATTAGGTATGTGGATATTGTCACTTGAAATATTTTTGTCTACAAGAAAGCCTACTCTGACAAAGATAGATGACCCTAGTTGGTAAAGTGTCTTAGCTTCATTGTCATATTGGACATATTCCTGACTGATATCTTTGGTCTGATCGTGTGACATGTCAGGTTCAGATGATTCAGTTGGTGCTTCCAAGGCAATGATGAAGCCATCATTATGTTTAGTGTCATAGAGTCCAATGATTTTAGCTATAACTTCATCATATGCAGGCATGTCCCTAGTGGAAGATTCTTGTTCTGGAGGAATATCGTCTATGTGTCCCATGGAGGCAAGTGTCTCATCGTGGGAAGTGTTAATAGTCGAGGCCTTTAGAAGGTTAGCAAGTGTTTGATCATGAATGGCGTAAAGGTCAAGGAGTGGATCATTTTTGACTTCTTGGTCAATGGTAGGGTCTTGGTCGAAGATGGGGTTGTCATGGATTTGGACTTCTTGGTCAATGGCAGGTGTACTTTGGATGTCATGATTGTCGTGAAGGAATCCTTGAATGGAGTTTAAGATAGGGTCATGGGATGGACTACCTTGTTCTTGACATGAGGGTGACATTATAAGGTCATGCTTTTGGATTTCGTTTTGACATGTATCCTCAAGTTTAGATGATGGGATGTTCCTTTGAGTAATGATAGAATTTTCATGACTAAATGTGGCTTGTGAGGGGGTGACTTGAAAAGGATTAGGAGAAGACGTGGGGACTTGGACTAGACTAGTATGTGAAGGACTAGGATATGACATGGGGCCTTGGACTAGATTGGTGTAAGGTTGACTAAAATAGGATGTGGATACTTGGGTTAGATCGATATGGTATGATGTGAGGAGTTGACATGAGTTGGTAGATGGTTGATAAGGCATGTAGACTTTGATGGGATTTATAGGTGAAGGGCTAGAATATGACATGGAGGTTTGGATGGACTAGTTGATAGTTGCCTTCCCTTGTCAAGGTTAGGATAAGGGTGATAAGGGAACGTTTGTTGTGAATTACTGGTAGAAATTATGTCAAGTGACTGTTGATGGTGAGGGTAGACGGATGGAGGTGGAAGAGTATTTATGTCAAATCCTTGTGGTAACTTAGCCCCTTGGTCCAAGAGCATGGCTAGATACCTTTGAGGGTCGCGTAAGACTAAGTTTTCTACAAATGAGATTATATCAATATTTTGCGCTGGAGCTTCTAAGTCTTCTGCATATACTCGCCCATTTTGGTCTCTTTGTATGAATGGTTCAGAAGTGTTTCATGATGAAGATGGAATTTTCATAGCGGATTGAATGTTCATGTTGTGAACTGGGTCAAAAAAAGTCCAATGTTGGTTTGTGTCATAAGTGTTATTATCAATGTTGGGATTGAAATCTTGTCCAAAGTTTTCCATTTGTCCTCTCTGTCTTTGAAGCCTAGTCTCAACAATAAAAATGGATTGCTCAGATAAGGATGATGAGAATGACAACTAGATATGAGGATGATGCAAACCTATGTTTTTTGAATTTTTGATAAGGATGAAAATGCAAGACTATGTTTCCTAAAATGTTGACTAGGATGACTAGGTGATGATAACAGTTGTCTAAGGAAATGATTAATGTAAGATGACAAGGTGATCAAAGCCAAAATGTAGACTAAGGACTAAGATGATGATGTTTGACTAAGGAATGAATGTTATAAATGCAAGGTCTAGGTTCAAAAAGATGACTAAGATGAACAATGCAAAGTCTAAGTTCAAAATGAGGATTGAGACTATTTTTTGATGTTTTGTTGAAAAGTCTAAGTTGTCTAAGGTCGATTGTTTGTGTCCAGATTTGTGACTATTGTATATAATGTTTGAGTAATCCAACAAGCACTTCACAAACACAATGTTTTGGGTGTAAGCAAGCACACATAAGACAAGTACAATCCTAGGTTAGGCCAGGACAATATTTGCTAGATTCCACATGGGTTTCCCCAACCGCATATCTGTAGCGTTTGAATTCAGAAGCTTGGCTGCATGGGCTCCCCCTTATAGTGCACTCTCTTCTCAGGCCAACCAAGCTTCCAACTCCCATGGAATATTGATCACCTCTACTACAGACTGCAAAAGTGTGGATGCCTTCACAACGATCGGTGTTGCACTAGCAAATAGAAGGTTTTTGGCTTACTACACAAAGGTGTTTAATTCAAGACCCCTGTTCAAGTGGCCATACATGGGGCAAGAGATTAATCACCAATTAGGTGGCACTCCATCCTAAAGAGGTTAAGCTCAATAGGGTTTAAGGGAGTACTACTCTGTCCGTATGACACATCTGCACTCATAATCTCAGGTTTTCCCTTAAGATTCACATTTATATACCAGTCGGGGGTAGCTTGGCCTTAGCTCTGCTGCCGGTTTGAGTCATGTTCAAGTGATGAAATCCCCAGGAAAGCCCAATTTCTAGAGTTAGTAACTGTTTCTCTTACACCCAAGATTGCTCAAAAGTGCAAGGGGAGAGGATACTTTGATATACTATGTCGTGGGGTTATTAACATATAAAAATAGGTCTGGTTTTCTGATCACCAAGTTTTCACAAGGTGAGATCATACTCACCTACCATTTTGCAAACACACTCAGACATAGTGGAAAGACAAGTTCATTTTAACTGCACCAAAAGGAAATGTGTATTATACTAAGAAAACGACAAGCACATTGTTTTGATGTTTAGTCTTTGACTGTCAAACCTGCAAGACCACACATTGGTAGTTTGATAATGATTTTTGACTATTGATCTACAAAAATAGTTAGATGCATCATTTTTGTCCACTTGATCCAATGTGTCCTTTGAAATGTTTATTTTTTGCACATGCACAAAACCAACAACAAACCCTAACAAGATACTTGATCACTACTATTAGAGGGTTAGCTAGTCAAGACAAATCTGATTTTTAGAATTTCTTTTGAAAGTAAAATTAAAAATACGGAGGATAAAGCCTATCTAAAATCTCAAGAGGTTTCCAAAAATGTAAGTAAATTAGAAAAAATTGTTGTTTTGCACCTAATTTATTTTTTTATGAAAAATCATAAAAAAAATCATAAAAAATACAAAATAGGTCTAAAAATTCTGATTTTTGGACTGGAGTCACATGATGTCATCCCAAATCTAAAAAAAAAAATTTGTGAGCCCATCTATAACTGTGGGTGAGATATAATCAAATCTTTTTTAAACCTCAATTTTAAAAGATCTATTGTTTGACTAATAATCATGCATCCAAATTAAAAGATAAAGAACCGACCACTATTAAAATTTAAAGAGATTTCTAGAAATGTAAACATATCTAAAATTTTTGATAATTTTCTCTCGAAATTATTTTTTTATGAAAAATAGCAAAAAAATTATAAAAAAATTAAAACCAAATCAAAAAAATATGATTTTTGGAATGGAAGCATGTGCTGTTGTCCCCAAGCTATAAAAACATTTTTGTGAGAAAATACATAGCCGTTTGAAATTTATGGTCAAATCTTTGGAAACTAGGGCTTTATCCAAAATGATGCAAAACCTGCAAAAAAAAACAAACAAAACCTGCAACAAAAAGAAACCAACTCCAAAAATTGCTCTTTATTTGTCCAATAAGTCAGGTTCACCATTGTAACTAAGGGTTAAATTTAGGATTGATTAAAGTTTATTAGATCAATAGAGATGAAGAAACCCAAAGACCTATCGAGTACAAAGGAAATTAAACAATAAAACAATTTTACCTGTTAATTGAATTTTCCATGATTACCTCCATAGTATCTTCTACCTTGCTAGTTGACGTGTTGCCCTCAGATTGAATGTGTGAGCAATCCTTGATGAAGTCCTACACCAAGATTTGAAGGATTTGATCAAAGTCTAATGCCTATGCCTAAATGACTAAGAATGTCTTATGCCTAAAAATGCCAAAACTAAATGAAATGTGCCAATAATTGCTACAATTTCTATGAAAAATCTAAGTGTGCAAGTGCGTAAGTATGTAATGTGTCTATGTAATCAAAAAATGAGAGGAAAATGGCATTTTATAGAAAATACCATTTTGAATGGACGGATGAGATGAGAGATTAAGAAAATTCCCTAGAATCAATGGTTAAGATTCAAAATGGCAGCTCTCAATTAGGGTTAGGGAAAAATGCCCAAATGTGTGAATAAGATTTAATTAAATAAATTAAATCAAGAATAAATGTGACAATTGAGATGAAATTAGCAAAAATCAGAAGATAAGAAGGTGGGATTTAAGAAAATTAGTAATTTTAGAAATTACTTGATTTGTAGAAGAATATTTCTATTTTGAATTAAATTAATTCAAAATATGTATTTTGTGAGATAATCAGTAATTGATTTATGAAATTAATTACTAAAAGAAGAATCGGTTAACTATGTGAGACATTTTTAAATAAATTGTTTTATTTAAAAATAAAGAAGTGTCACATACAACAATTAAATAATTAAAAATAATTATTTGATTTAGAAGAAGTGGTTAATTAATTAAATAAATTAGCAAATCTATTTAATTAAAAGAGAGGATTTAGGAATTAGTGACATATTGAATAAATATATTAAAATATATTTATTTGATAATCAAGAGGACATTAATGACAAAGATTAATTAAGTAAAATGAGAACTTTATTTAATTATGAGTTGACTTTAGATAATTAGTGACACATTAAATAAATATGATTTATTTATTTAATAATCAGGAAGAATAGAAGATCTTGAATTAATTAAATAATTGTGAATTATTTAATTAATAGTTGAAGATGGGTTAGGAACATAATTAAAGTGTTATAATTATGCTAGGATGAAAAGTGGTAAAATAGTGCTCGCAGGCCTAGGTCATTTTTAGGTGTCTACAGTTATAATACTGAATAAACCAAACTTAACAAGAGTGCCAAATACATGATCAAGAATGCCAATATCATATGTCAACCACATGAAAACATGTACAAACTAATCCACCACACTGATCCAAACTGTAGGACAAACTTAACTCCACGGAACAAATATAAAGCCTTTGCACATGAATCCAACAATCAATACCACAAGATAATCACTGAATATGCCAATGTCAAACTATGAAATTCCAAGGCACCAACCTAGGGCAGTTTTGACATCAAGGACAAATAACAAAAGAGAAGTTCAACATTTTGTACTATTGACATTGAACTATGAAAGTTGTGATTTGGTTGTGAACAACACAAGTAATTTTAAGTGGTATAGGAAGTGAGGAATATTGTAGCAAAGAAAAGAGTGTATAAAACATCCATAATAGGTTTCTATTTTTATTTTTTAAAATTGTGGATCAAGGAATCATAAGGTTATTTTAAATTTCATTTTCATCTCAAAAAAAGGGAATTTCTCATTATAGATTCTAATAGTATTTCTTTACCTACAATTCAATTAAATGGAAAGCATATTATTATTGGGTTTCTTGTATGAAATTATTAATGGTAGTGAATGAAGAGCAATAGTCCCTAGAAAATATCCAAAAGTTTGAGCTAAAAGATATAAAAAAGAAGTGACACTGATCAATATTAACGTATGAAAGTTTAGGTGATGTATGAATCCTAAATTTTACCATAAAATTGTACAATATGAAATTATAAAATTCACAAGATCTAGTCCATCATCTAAGAAAATTAAGGGAAATTAAAATAACTTTCTTCTCTTGGAAATGATATAGATGATAAAATATTTTATGCAAATAATTTTACAAAGTCTTTTGAGATCATATTAACCATCTATAAGGATAGATATAATTGGTAAAATAGAAAGATTTATGTGCTAAGTTAATAAAAGAAGAAAAATGTCAAGTGAAAGAAAGGGAGTCATTTAGTGATGAGTCTCAAGCCTTCATAAAGAAAGAGAAACAAAATTACAAAAAGACACAAGAAAATTTTAGCGAAGAGAGATAAATTGGAAGTATCAAACTAGATACACTTTATCCAAGGATCATAATAAAAGAAAATGGGAATGTAGTTATTGTGGAAATTTGGGTCAGAAAAAAATGAATTCTATTAGAGGATTAAGGTAGCAAAAAGGAAGAAAAGTAAATTTACAAAAACTTTTGATTCTAAAACTGATGCTCTCTATATTGCACTTACAGAAAATAATTCTTATAGGATGATTGGGTTATCAATTTTTGTGCTATAAAAAACATGTCTCATAATAACAAACAATTTGAATCACTAAGAAATGACATCACTAGAAAACAAATATATTTACGAAACAAATTTTTTTTAGAAGTTTAGGGATCTAAAAAATTGTTCAAGATGATAATGGTGTGTTAAAAATGTGTAGTTACAAAATTGAAAACAAATCTTCTTTTTGTATCTCAAATTTCAAATCAAGGGTCTAAGATAGAGTTCTACAATGATAGATGTTTTATCAAGGATGTGAATGATAACTATAAAGTGACTAAAATTGATAAAATGGAGGAATGATTAAATAAATTTCATGAATTTACTTCTAAATATGGAAATGCATATATGTGTGCTATTGGAAAATATGATGATATGAGTAGCTTATGTCATTATAATATGGTACATGTCAACTATAAAAGTATCAGACTTATTGAGAAACTACATGGTACATTGACATAAAAAAATCTCATCAAGGCACATGGTATGTGGAAAGTTTCACACAAGGAAAATCATGAAGAGTGAAAAACCATTTACATTTGGTTCATAGCGATATAATGGGTCATTTTATAACACCATCACTTGTAGGATCAATGTATGCATTCAATTTTATCAAATGACTATATTAGAAGAATTTGGGTACATTATTTCTATAGATGAAGTGTTTGATAAGTTTAAAGAGTTTAAGGTGTTGAATTAAAACCCTCTAAAGATAATAAGGACAAATAGGTTTACTAAATATATGAATAAAGAATCCATATAATTTTTTTAACAACATGACATAAAGAAGAAATCAATTGTTTCCTACTCACCCCAACAAAATGGAGTTGCAAAAAGAAGGAACAAAAATATCATAAAAAATGGCTAGATGTATGCTATACTAGAAATATAGAAGCTAATTTCTGGGCTGAATTCATAGTACAATATATTTTTAAGAAAACACCTACTCTAGTTATGAACATAAAACAAGAAGAAGCATGGACTGGTGTAAAGACCACATTGTCTCATTTTAGAGTCTTTGGATTTAATGTTTATGCTCATATTCTTGATAGAAAAAGAACAAGCTAGAAAGGAAAAGAGAAAAATACATAATGGTAGGGTATAGTGATGATTCAAAAGAATATTGGTTATATAATTCTAAAACAAGGAAAATACATATCAAAATGAATGTATTGTCTCATGAAGATATTCAAAGTGGTAATTCTCTTAGATCATCTTCTATTTCAATATTGACTGATAAGATAAGTCTACTTATACTAATGATTCAAATCAAGATGTATCATCAAAGTTGAATTCTTGAGTTCCTAAATTAACACCTTCTTGAACCCTCAAATCACATATATTTTTAATTATTAAATAACAATCCATATTGGACTATATCTATAATACTCTATAAAATTATCTTAAGAACTTGATTATATACAAGAAAGATAACCCTTTCTATCATCGAAATAATATTGTTCAATAAGTATGGTAGTTTTCGAAGAGCCTATGTGCTTTATGCTGTTAGCCTGGGCAAGAAAAGCACGAAAAGTCAGAGTGTAGTGCCTTACAGGAAAAGTGATAGGTTGTTATACGAGTGGAGGAAAGTTAGAGTGATGGGGTTCTTACACGTCGAAGTCGTAAAGCTTGGTCTGTGCCGGATAAGGTGGGCCTTGAATGCTAATAATAGGATTGTGAAGGATAGGGGTGACAAGGCGAATGGTGGATGTTCTTTGTTTAAAAATTTAGCGTCCCATGGGTTTCATGGGCAAGGAAAATTTGTTCAGAGGACATCTTGGGTGTGCTCAGATGATGAATGTAAGGGTGCCTATCATAGTAGACAAGATCCTCAAAGATTATCCATGCTATGTCATTTTCCATTTGATTTTCATTCATCATATGGGAGGGAGAGCAAAGCCTCAGGGTAGATTTGCGATTCTGAAGTCTAGGCACTTGTATTTTCTTATTCGATAACCAATGTCAGGGAGTTACCAGTACGATGTTAGAGAAAATAGAATCATTTTTCTCCATCGAATAGGTGAAATTATGAAAGATAGAAAGAAACGAGGAAAACACAGAAAAATAGAGAAGATTGAATTGCTACAGCAATGCAAATTTGATTAAGCTTTATTTCTTGTGTCAAAATAGATTACAAGAGTCTTCATTTATAGAAATCTTAACAGATCAGAAGACTACCTAGAACTGTAGAAAAAACAAAAGCAAACTATATCAATGCAATGAACTGTAGAGTACATAATGTGTAATATCCTATGTGTGAATATTAAATTCCTTGAGCTCCCTCTAGGTGGTTTTTGTTTTTTCTAAGTACTGGCCCATGCCTCATCTATTTTGAACATCATCGGGCCCCTTTTTAAAAAACTTAATTTTTTACTGCCACATCTCCACTAGGCACTCCTCGCAGAAATTTCTTCATTTGCTCTCCTACTAGCCCCCACCATGCTTCCATGTGTCTTCACCATGGGCACTTCAATGCTACTTACCTTCTCTTTACAATTAGGTCACATATGCATGCCACATTACCTCCATCCATGTACACATTTTGGTGGACCGCACAGTCAGCATTGATAGTAGAGGATGCCTCCACATGTCTTCACCGTGAAAATTTTCATCGTAAGGACGAAGGAATTCACCATAGGCTCTAACCTATTGCCACGTGTCCCCTCTATGGGGATTTTATCAAAGGGAAGGAGAGAGCGAGCAACGTCTCGTGTGATATTTCTATGTGTTCTAATTGCTTTTGTGGATGAATGACACATGTCTGCACAAGGTTTTTCTGGGACCACTGCCATCATTCCCATGGGACGCATCTAGCTTGAGTGTGACCATGTTCATGGATTGAATCTTTTTTGTTGTAATGGCCAAGGGAAATCATTGCTACAAGCATCATTCCTCGGGATATAGAATCTTTTCTGTTATTGCCCACCAAGTGGTGAGATTTTTTATCTATATATATTGCTTCTTCCTTCTGAAAATGAGTTCAAAAGATACATAAATTAGAGGAAAGACACCAAGCATTTTGTATTTCTTTTAGATTATTGTATGAGACTCATAGACTATGCCATTGTTCAACCTTTCTATTTTCTTATGCTATTTGATAAAACATTACACTATGTCGTTATAGTCTTGAATTGCTTATTTGAAAAACCTCTATGATTTTAATACAAGTATGCTAGTATAGACCATGTCTTTGACTCTTCTTTTTAGTAAATGTGTATATGAATTATTTTATATCATTGAATAAATTGTTCAGGGTTTCATTTTTTATTTATGTTATTCTAGGACTTAGTAGATTGCTAATTGGGCCTTTAAATTGTATCCCTAAAAATAGATTTATCATGCCTATATCTACATCTTGGCGCATCGCCTTAGTTATATTTTTATCTTTTATATTTGCTTCCTTTTCCCATTTTAAAACCCCAAGTAAAAAATAAGTTGACTTCTTTAAAAACTTGGAGGTCACTCAGTTTCTCATAAAGGTTGTTACTTTACCGATTTTTGGCATCAACAGTTTCCTTTTTCTAGCACGCCCGGTGGGACTGCTTAAATTAATCTAAATCTAAAGAGGGTGTATGAGCCATCATTCTATTACTAGATCCCAAATAGGGAATAACCCTGGTTTATTAGTGTTGCCTCTTGGAACAATATAGGCCGAAACCCATATAGTGAACATTCTACTCCCTCTACTCCTTCCGCTCGCCATGTTGCAAATCGGTACCATAAATTATGCGGCATTGGACATCGAACGTCCTCTTGTAGCACCAGTAGCACCCATCATTTGGGTCCCTATCCCGATCTCTGCTTTAAAAGCTATACCCAAATTTATTGAAGATGGCTCAAGAACACCATCTGAACAACTGTAGGATGTGGTAAACATGTGTTTGGTGCATGGAGTTATAGACCAAAATATAGTGCTAAGGTTGCTCGTAGCCTCTTTCAGGGGTAAAGTGTTGGATTGGTATGGCATGCTACAATCTAATACCATCGCTACCTTAGATCAACTCAAAGACTATTTCTATGAAAGATTCTCAAATGATGGAGACAGGTCCTGATAATATCATCAGCTAGAAATCATAAAGTGGGCCCCATATGAAGCCATGACTGACTTCAACACTCGGTTCCATATAACTTAGTAGAGAATTCAGGCTGCTATCCACCTACCGATCGATTTATCATTCATGTTTTACTTGAAATCCATCAACGTCGACATCTCAATGATGATCCATTCCCTTGGCGGAACCACTCTATCGGGTGCATACAATGTCCAAGTCAAAGTGGAGAACAATCTGATAAATGTTGGAAAGTTGTCGCCCTTGCCCATCATGCCTATGTTTCCTGAGATATCATTTCCCACCCAAGGGATTCCACCTACCAGTGTGCCCACTACTCAATCCATGTACACATATTCGGGCTCACCATAGAGCATTGTGTTAATATTGAAAATCCTGTTCACTATTTGTTACATTTGATTTCATAAATTTAAGAAATTATGTGCATGTCTTTCTGATTAACAAGTCGTATCCCCTTATTTGAATATTTTCTACATATTGGGAAGACATGAATAAGGTTACAATGATCAAATATCCCAAAGATAATAGGTGTGCATAATCGGGAAGACAGTGCACAACATTTCATTAATGAAAAACTCATTGGAAAAAGCAAGCTAGTTAGAGGGAAAATTTCAAATCACACCGAGCTCATGTGTCATGCCAATGGAGACTTTATTGGGGAGAAACATACATACCTTCATTGATGAAATAAGAGAACAATTGTATTGGAGGGACATTTATGATTGGAGTGGGTTCCTCAAATCTCTCTAACCATGTGGATTACTCTGATGAGGGAAACAAGAGAAGTTTTTAGGGAAATTTTCATTGACTCATCCCAATGAACAAAGTGGTAGATGAAACATATCAAGGAGAACAAGTATATCGAAAAGGAATTTTATTCTCTCAGTGATGGTACATGTTATCCCAATGGTAATATGGAATTACCACTATTTTCAGAAAGACACCGGGCGATGCTTAAAAAGGTTTCTAATGGTCCATACCACTATGATATCAGGTAAACCTCATAATGTTCTCCCCAAAACATTAGGGATTGGAAAGAAAGATAAAAGGAAGTTGTACAATATTGGTGAGAGTATTAAGTTTTCTTATCGACTAAATAAGAGAACCAAAGGGACAATTCATATCAAAAGGATATTCAGTTAGTCTTGGCTATCAGTTATAAACGTATAAACAAAGGTGGTGCCAAATAAAGCACATAGATCGATATGAGACTAGAGGGGTTCCACCGATGCAACCTTCTTGCATCACTCTGAAATTTTGAAATTCAAAAAATCTGTTGCATTCATTTCTAGTGGTAGACATTAATTCCTGCATGAATGAGCCTTGTACAAATATTTTTGATTGAAAAAAAATTGAACCAAAAGAATTTTTAGAAGTTGTAGCGAACGATGGGAGATTGAGCGGAATTCAAGGAATTCAATGCGCCCAAAAACATACAAGTAAGCATTCAAACTATCCCTATATTTGATAGATTGTAATTAAATTCTACAACCTTGTAGAGAAATAAGATGGAAAGTTAAAGTTCTGCAAAAAAAAAAAGAGAAGCAACAAGGTGAAAGTAGCTAGTCTAAAAGTAAGAAGCAGAAAATTGAAAAGGGGTTGGAATTGAAAACAAAAGAATAGAAACTAAACCAAGACCTACTTGATCAATTTCCTGGTTCAGGTCCAAAAGCTAGAAGGTCTACATAATTGAGGGTTGATGTAGAAATATTAGACAATAAATGCACACATGTAGGTGATGTGTGGACCCCCATTAGAGGATACAAATTTTTGATGCTTCATTATTATCAGAGAAGTAGATTTGAACCAGTTTGTAACCCTTCAAATTTCAATTTGGGAAAGATGGTTATCCCCAATGTATTTGTGAATATAGACCTTATTAAACTTCTAGCCAATCATTATAACCCAAACCTTAAACCCATTTACAATCCACAAGAGGAACCTTTCATACATCTATCCATAATTGCACTTTGTGAATTTTTTAGCCTAGATGACACATGTGATCATCCTATAGTGCATGAGGATTTAGAAAAGGAGTACTAGAGGATGGATACTACCTACAAAGGATGGAGGTTTCCATTACACATGCTTAGAAAAGATGGAGACCTAGTAACACTTAAGGATGGTGATGGAACTCCATTTCATGTTGATTTGTTCAAGCCCTATTTAAAACATACTTACTTTTCAGTGGGTGAAATAATGGGAACAAAGGTCTCTGAATTTATGTCTATAGGGCCAATGGTGATCGCTGAAGACATAGAATTTCACAATGCAAGACCTTTTCATTATGCTTCACACATTTCTAGAGGGATTGACTTAGGGCTAACGGGCATGAAGAATGAATCTCCCACAATGCACTTAAAACATAATTCCCTTCTCATGCAGAGTATGTGTAGGATTATCATGGAAAAAATAGGCCCTTAAGTGGCAATGAAAATTTAGAAAAATCAGAGTTCGGCAACTTGACATAAAAATTTGAATAAGTTATCTATATTATTTAAAAAATATGTAAGAATAGAATCTGTTGAAAATTGAATGTAGTTTCTAAACTTCTAAGTTTATTTTATTTTTTTTATAGTCTATTTGGTGAAAAATTGAAATTTCAATGTAGTAGTACTTAAATTTCAGGGGAAAAATAAGAAGTACGTGTCTGTTTGACCAACCTAACCACAATAAAATGATAATATTTTTTTATAAGATTTTATATATAAGTAGAGGACTCATGTCCGGATGTGACACATATATTTTGTAATTTTTTTCTAGGTAAATAATTAATTATGATTTTTTTATTACAAATTTTTAAAAATATAGAAAATTGTATGTCTGACCACCTTAACTTGGTTAAAACCTCATAAATTTTTTATTTTTTTTTAATCCTATGGTATGAGAAACATAGAATGTGACACATATTTTGGATTCAAAAAATATGATACCGTTTGAAAGTTATAGATGTTTTTCAATCAGCCTATCAATCAGGACTTTAGTCATAATTCTAATAGAAAATGAATAATAATTATTTATTAAATTCAAATTAAAGAATAATTTATATTGGTGGAAAGTTGAGAGTCTCCTCTACAAACCCTTTTGTTTCATCAATTTTGGCTAAAAATAATGTCATCAGCCACATGGACGAAGTCTAGAAAAACAAGGTAAGTTGTCAAACACGTTTTTTGCATTGACTTCTTAGGATTGGCATGTCCAAGCCAAAATACCAAAGCAAGCCCAAGGCTAATCCCTAGGAAATAAATTATGTGTCAGAAATGTTAGATATTTGTTTCAAATTGGATATCCATTTTTTTATTGCATTTTATAAATCATATATTATAAAGTGTAATTTTTTTAAAATCATATATAAACCAAATTGGATACC
>VDFB02045723.1:0-105293 GCA_007258455.2 Sequoia sempervirens | reverse complement strand
TTTCAAATCAGATATCCGATTTGAATCAGATATCCGATTTCTAGACTGTTACTTTTAAACACCAAATTTTTTTGTATATATATTCTTTTTACAAATTAGATATCCGATTTGAAACGGATATCCAATTTGTAAAAAGCATATATATAAAAATATTTTCATTGTTTTAAAGTAGCGGTCTACAAATCGAATATCTGTTTCAAATCGGATATCCGATTTGTAGACCGTTACTTTAAAACAACAATTTTTTTTGTATATATATTCTTTTTACAAATCAGATATCCGATATGGAAAACTAGGATTAGTGTTTGCTTTGGTGGTGTGTACTGACACCTGAGCCTAAAAAAAGTCAACACGATATTTTCACATTTTTGGGTCGATGAAAGATGTGTTTTTTTCCTCATTGCCACTTTTTGGCCCACCATTAGCCTGCACATACCCTGCACATGATATTGTACTATGGACAAGAGTTAGGAATATGGCCAAAGGAATTAATAATCACATAAGTAGATAAGGAGGGTCAAACATTACTAGTACAACTATGGACCTCCATTTGGGATAGTAGATTTATCAATTCCAATTATGTTTATTTTGAAGAACACTTTGTCAAGACATTATACAGGTTTTATGATCACCCTTTGTGATTATTCATTGTATAATAAGA
Source organism: Sequoia sempervirens (assembly GCA_007258455.2). Lineage (NCBI taxonomy): Eukaryota > Viridiplantae > Streptophyta > Pinopsida > Cupressales > Cupressaceae > Sequoia > Sequoia sempervirens. The sequence goes on along the minus strand of VDFB02045723.1, from coordinate 104,632 downwards.
TTAAAAGATTCTTAAGGCCTAAGGATTTCAATGGACCAATTACTATAAGTCATAATTGGGGTGATCGGTATTGCTATGTTGATTCCACTATGATTAGGGTTTATGGTTTCGATGACACACCTTACCTATTACACAAAACTGTGCCAGATAAAATTGCATACATAGAGATTGTTAGGAAAATGGATTATTCCAATTTCATGAACTTGAGTGCATATGAAAAATAGCCATTCATTCCTAGTACATTGCATTTTAGGGATTTCACTATGGTGTCAAAAGAACAATATGATCTCATTTTGGATAAATTGTCACATTTCAATGCACGAAGAAGAATGCACTAAGAAAAGGATTTGATCTTGAAGGTTTTATTCATTTTTCCAAAATAAAAGTTAATTAGGTGGATATGTTCATATACCATATCCTCATGATGATATTATCAGAAACATGGAATAAACAAAGGATAAATTGGCAATTGATAAGGGCATGTGCAAGATCATCATGGAAAAAATAGGCCCTTAAGTGGCAAAAATTCAGAAAAATAAGAGTTAGGCAACTTGACTTAAAAATTTGAATAAGTTATCTATATTATTTCAAAAATGTGTAAGAATAGAATCTGTAGAAAATTTAATGTAGTTTCTAAATGACTAGGTTTACTTTTTTTAAAAGAAAATCTATTTGGTGAAAATTTGAAATATCAATGCAGTAGTACTTAAATTTTAGGGAAAAATAAGTAGGTGTCTGTCTGACCACTCTAACCACAATAAAATGATAATATTTTATTATAATATTTTAGATATAGGTAGAGGACTCATGTCCCGATGTGATGCATATTTTTTTGTAATTTTTATCCAAGTAATTAATTAATTATAATTTTTTTATTATAACTATTAAATTTTTTAAAAACTCGTATGTCTGACCACCTTAACTTGGTCAAAACTTCATGAAATTCAATTTTTCATTTTTTAATCCTATAGTATGTTAAGCATAGAATGTGACACATGTTTTATATTCAAAAACTATGATACCATTTGAAAGCTATATATGTTTTTCAATCAACCTATCAATCAGGAATTTCATCGTAATTCAAATAGAAAATAAATAATAATTATTTATTAAATTGAAAATAAAGCATGATTTATATTGGTGGGAAGCTAAGAATCTTTTTTAAAAACCTTTTTCATTTCATCAATTTTGGGTAAAAAATAGTCGCCAACCACATACCCTATATATACCCATCATATTGCCACTTTTTGGCCCATCATGATCCTACACATACCCATAATTACAATAGAGAAATTGAACAAAAAATGAAGGAGATACAAGAAGTTGGGAATCATCTGACAGAGATACTAGGCAATTGGCTTATAAAACCTTTGTCTTGGATGATCAGTTCATTAAATCTTCTGAATTTAAATCTTTCTTGTATAAACAAAAGGGAAAGAAAATAACATAATCAGTTGTAGAGATCACACATAACAGTGAAATCCAGTTATTGAACAAACTGAAAGTGGATGTGGTGAATGAAATGAAGAACATGAATCCAAAGAAAGGAAGGAAATTATTAGATGAGTCTAGTGTGATGATCTTTCCTAGTTTCGACTTAAATTATTCTATTGTTTTTGAAATCTTTTTGCACAATAATGATGCCAAACACAAGCTGAGTCCATAAGGGGTAATAGAGGTATACATTGGGTCAAGATAAAATTCTGATGAGAATTCTCTTATGATCTAGGCTCTATACACCCCCACATAAGAAGTCTGTAATTATTGATAAAGAAAAAGAATTTGGCCATGTGATGACATTAAAAGTGGGTGAAACTGATCTTGTGGTCATAGTTGATATTGTCATTGTTGGTGTAATTACATGTGTTGTACCTTGTCCTAGGTCATAATTACACCTTAGTTAAGTTTACTTAGGGACCACATAGGAGGTTGTTGGAGAATTTTCACTTTTGGTGGACTTGACATGTCATTACCTCATCACTTCCACCTTTTGTGGACACATCATGTGATTATCTCTCCACCTTTTATGGAGTGATAGCTATTCCTAGATGTCTCATGTCATAAGATTACGACACTTTTCATAATCTTATGCCCTTCTATGTTCTCACCTTGGCTATATAACTAGGGGGTCTCTCTCATTTGTAAACAATCATAATCATTATCATATCAATGACATTGAATATAGTTTATATTCTTGTCATATTTTCTCTCTTTTTGTACTTTCCATTTGGTCCATAGATCTTGGCATCCATAGCCAATTCTAACATGGTATCAGAGTGGATTGGGTGCCATTGGAGAGTCTTTTTCTGAAGAGAGATTCCAGATCTGAGGAGGTTCCGTTCGTGGTTCTTTGTTGTAGGTTCATATCCAAGCTTGCTGGTGCAAATATGAGCTCACCATTGCATCCGGAAGGTTTGAGAAAGTCAATTTTGCCTTTTGTTTCATCCAAATCAGACATACGAGGCCAAATCTATGAGGGTTTGAAGCTAAAGAGTGGTTGCCAGATCCAAAAGGTAGCTGCAATTTTGGAGCATTTTGGGTCAAATCCAACCCTGCCATTGTGTCCAGAAGGGCCAAAAACCCTAAGATCGACTGTCAAATCGTCTGATTCGGATCAAGTCATCCGGTGAAGCAAAAAAAATTTACCCGAGAGTCGTACAGCCCCTAGGTCGTCATTAACACTGACAGTACAATTAAAAAAAAATATTTAATCTTTTGCGAAATATTTGCAAATTATTTGGTAATTTCGCAGTTTTTTTCAAAAGTTTCATTCAAAATTTTTTGTTTGAAAATAAATTAAAAAAAAAAAGAAACTTGTACAATTCTGTGAACTGTACAAAGTCCGCATACCGTACTGATTTGAAGGAGTACCTACTAGTACTCGCGGCAGGTCCACAGACTACCATGTGGCTTAGAGCCACTGTTCCCGTGGGTCCCCTCTCCCCACCTCCGGTGGCATTTTCAAACCAACAGGCGTTCATTTAAGATCTTGGACAGTCCATCAAAAACATTCCAGTGGAGTTTATATCATTGGCGGTGGCAGTTAAAAATTGAATATTCGCCAAGAATATTCCTCTCACCGACAGCCAACAGTCTACAAATTTCTACCAAGAATATTCCGGTTGCTTAGTATATTCCGGCATCTGACAAATATTCTGGTAAGAGGTGAACAGTGACGGTGACGGCCAGAAAACTGTCAAATTTAACTTCGTGGGTTGCTAACGTCAGCATTACGTCAGCAGTGCTTAAAAAAATTTCTGCCCCTCACCATTGGGCTTTTTGTTTTTGCAGTCAAACTTTGAAGCTTAATATCTTGCTCATTCTGACTCCTTTCTTCAAGTATTTTTTTTTTATTTGGGCTAGAATTTTGTGCTCTACGCATTGGTCCAATCATTTTTTGGTTTTGGTGCCTAGTTTTTCCAGAATTTTCAGATTCTCATAGGTGTTGCTGCTTCGTCCTCATTTTGGGAACTTCGAGAGCTCATATCCTGCTCCTACGGTAATATTTTTTAGTGAAATTTTTTTTTAAAGTGCATAATTTTTTGTGTACTTCTCAGTGGTAGGATCAGATTGATATCATTTTGTACCAAAATTTGTACCTAATACTATGGCCTATTTTGGCATTTGTAAGCACTAAGATCAAGTCTAGTTTGTTGTTTTTGGCATCTAGCAATTGTAAAAGCACTAAATATAAAGTGCCAAATTAGATATTTCTTGGGGGGTTTCTTGATTGAGTGATTTGGGGGGGAAATCTTGCAGTGATTATTTGCATTCTTTTGTTTGGTTTGTGTTCTTGCAATGGGGAGATCTCAAATTGAACCCCTAAATCCACATAATTATGCTACATGGAGAAAATCAGTATCGAATTATCTCATGATGAAAGGTCTAATAGGTCATCTAAAGGACATAATTCAAAAACCTACTGATGCTAAAGAATTGGAAAAGTGGGAAATTAATCGTGAGAAAACACTTGGATGCATATGTTCATTAGTCTCATTTGATTTGCAATTTCATATTGAATCATGTAATACACCTAAAGAGGAATGGGAGACTTTTGAGAACTTGTATGGTAAAATAGATAAGATTAGAGGCTATCAGATTGATAATGATTTGATGAATCTTGATCCTAAAAGTTTTGACCACATCCAAGACTACATCTCCAAAATCAAGCAACTAAGAACACAATTGAAAGAATCCACTATTGAAAAAGAGGATTTACAATTGATTCTGAATGTGTTATCCAAGCTTGGTCCTGAGTATTCAATGTTTATTTTTGGCTTTCATACCCATCGAATTTCTATGGGAGCATCATATGTTGATCCCAAGATTGATGACTTTGCAAATCTCCTAATTCAAGAGGAAGATAAGTTAATGAACATGGGTCTAATCAAGTCTTCCAAACCACAAGCATTGGTGGCTAATGAGTCTAAGGTATAGAAAGAATCAGGGAATCTTGATAAGAAGCAAAAGAAGAAAAAGAACAAGCCACATAAAGAAACATAATCCTCATCATCAAAAGGAGAATCATCTAAGAAGGAGAGACCTTTTTGTGCATATTGCAAGAAGGATGGACATGAAGAACACTATTGTTATAAGAAGGATATTGATGAGTTGAAGAATCTTCTCAAAAGGAATCACATTGATTTTCCTTCTAGAATGTCTGAATCTTCTTCTCCTTCTACTTCAAAATAGTCTAAAAAAGAGAAAGGTCAAACATCAGGATATAAAGGACAAGCTCTTTGTGCTCATTCAAGTCAAGGATCAGGGAGATGGGTTCTAGATTCAGGAGCATCACATCATATGGCATCTTCACAGACTATCTTCTCTTCATTTCAACCTTGTTCTATGTCTCCTACCTTGATGGGAAACAATACATACATGAGTGTAACAAGGAAGGGATCTATTAGCATTGGGGAAAAAACTTTTCAGGATGTCTTGTGTGTTCCTCATTTGACAAACAATCTACTTTCCATTTATCAGATTACACATGGTGGAGATGGGAGAACTGTGGAGTTCACTCCTGATTCAGTTATCATTCAGAATTTGGAGACTCGAAAGATCATTGCTATTGGGGTGGTTGAACATTCATCTCAGTTGTATTCCTTTGCACAATTTTCTTCTGATGGTGACACTGTTCCTTCGACTATTGATCACAACTATGATTCTGGGCTTTTTGAACTTGGGCATACTCACATCAGATCCAGTTCTTGAGCCTTGCATTTCATCTCCTCCACCTATTGTTGCAGTTGATGCTACTTGTGATTCAATAGTTTTGACTCCTAGTGATTCAGTGTAGCTTGACATACATAGTCTTCCAGATATGACTACTTCGGATGGCTTCCTAACAGGTATTTCAAACTTGTTTGTGGAGTCTCATCTTGCTGATTTGAAGGACACCATTGATAGCATTCATCTTCTCTTTGAAGAAGATGAACCTTCTTCAGTTGTTGTGAGGGAACACCTTGACCCTCTTGTTCATTCTCTACATGATCATTCTTCACAGATTGGGGTGAGTGTGGATTCTTTTGGACAACATTTGGAGGAGGCTTCTTTGTCTTCAGAGGGGATATCTTTGTCTTTGGATTGTGCTCTACATTCATCTCTACTAGATGTTGGATTTTCCTCTTCAGCAGTGTGGCCTAGAATGCCTGATTGGAGTGGTTCAGTTTTTGGCATTGACATGGAGACACATGAGCATGCTTCAGAGACACCATTCATCATCCATCTTCATGATATCCTACATACATTCTTGGTTTTGTTTCTTCCTAAGGGGAGGAACGTTGTTCGGCGAGATTGGATCATCTTCAACATTCAATGTCGAACTTCTACCATCATTGCAAGAGACTCAACATTGAGGGGGGGCTACCTTGTCTCTCTTCTACTTCTCTCTTATGGGGGGGTCTTTTTCCTCACATGGGGTTTTTACCTTCTCATTCTTCATTGAGAGTATTGTATTTCAGTTTTTGTATTTCATCTCTCTTTTGAGGGGGAGTTTTTCCCATGTGGTTTTCTCCCTTTTCTTGTTTGTGAGAGATTTCCTTATCATTGCATTACATTTGTACATGGGTACCTAACATGGGCTAGTAGCTGAGACTCATCTTGCATTGTTTTATTTTGTGTAAATTCTCCCTAAGTTGCACTTAAGGGGGGGTATTGGTGTAATTAAATGTGTTGTACCTTGTCCTAGGTCATAATTACACCTTAGTTAAGTTTACTTAGGGACCACATAGGAGGTTGTTGGAGAATTTCCACTTTTGGTGGACTTGACATGTCATTACCTCATCACTTCCACCTTTTGTGGACACATCATGTGATTATCTCTCCACCTTTTGTGGAGTGAAAGCTATTCCTAGATGTCTCATGTCATAAGATTACGACACTTGTCATAATCTTATGCCCTTCTATGTTCTCACCTTGGCTATATAACCAGGGGGTCTCTCTCATTTGTAAACAATCATAATCATTATCATATCAATGACATTGAATACAGTTTATTCTTGTCATATTTTCTCTCTTTTTGTGCTTTCCATTTGGTCCATAGATCTTGGCATCCATAGCCAATTCTAACAGTCATAAATGTAGCCAAATTGAACAAGGCATGGATTCAAATGTTGATTAAAGAATGAGATATGTACAAATTGAATAGTGATAAAATGCTCAAAGAAAATGATTTTCTAAGAGACACATTCAAGGATACATTCAAAGGATCCACTAAAATGTTGATTCAAGGAGAAGGCTCCCAATCAAAGGACAAGTGCAAGGAACTATAGATGAATAATAAATAGATGCACACTCAAGTGATCAAGGCCAAATTTGACACACTTTCTACGATATTTTGAAAGAGGTACACTAATATGATGATCTAGATGGACAAGTTATAGATAACTCACTCCAAGAGTCACACTACTATTCAAGAACATAAAAGGATAAATGACAAGCTTCAAGAGATACAAAATATAAATACTTATGATACTAGGGTCATTGTAGTTGCTAAAGACCTGATATAGAAGCACAAAGACTATTATAAGGAACTTCAAGTAGATGCCAAAGAGTTTATTGATTCTTCAAAAGAGGGTGTGCCTACATTGTTGAATGATAATGGAGAATTGAAAAGTTAGAATGAATGGATGAAGGAGTGCAGACAAATACTGTAGAGAGCCTTGGACACAGTGAAGGATGAAGATTCAACATTAGAAGAGGCCTATGAGAATTTTGAAAGGATGATCATTATGGAGATTATGGAAAGGAATTTTGTGGAGGATGTTGATAGACACTTGAGTCAGGAGTACCTTGATCATACAACAAAAATTCATTTCTAGCTCATTAGAGCTTAATGTTTATATTTTTTGTGTTGCTTAAATACCAAAAGACACTTATGAAGAGGTATACCCTCTTCAGGATATTTCTATATAAGATGAACATGTGATGATTGAATAGTAAGAGTGTAAAAAGAGAGAATAGATAGATACACTAAAGAAGACTTTCATAATATATATCATGTAGATTATACTATAAAGGACAATGATGCATCCATGAATTTTGGCAGAAATTAATAGAATATCTTCAATGCTATGTGACTTCATGTTGGTGTCTATTGTTTGTTGATTTGAACAATTATCTAGTTGTCTCCAAATTGTTATTTCTCTGTTATTTGAAGTTTTTTTTATCTAAGTTGACATTCAATTTCATCAGACACATTTGTTGTTATTATGTGATCAAGTTAATTAGTTTCTCTCAAAGAATTAAAATCCTTTTAATTGATTACAACAACTTGGAAGTAACATTTGGATCAGTAAGAAGAGCCCTGTAATTGATAAGACTGCCATACTATCTCCTATTTGATATTATCTTGTTATTAAAATTGAGGATATACTTCATTTGACAATACACATTTGATGTCATTGTGTGATTCCTTTTAATTGGTTCCTTCAAGGAATGATTAAAATCATTCTAAATAAGTAATAGTAACATGATATGATTGATTGGATCTATAAGTAATGTTTTTTAGTAACATTTTTGCATATTTATAAAAGGTATAATGAAACATAAGTGCCAAAAAATTAGAACTATAACCAATACTAGTCACCTATCATAAAAATTCATTGACTCCACTTACCCAAAAAGGGACTAGTCCACTTCACATGTCATTATACCTTACTTATCCACTTTCATATTCTAAATTTCTAATTATCACATTAGAAGTAGAAGTAATTAACAAGATTTTTTCTATTCCACATGTTATACCACTATGGATAGATCCTTAAATCCAATTGAATCACATAACCCTTAGATCTGCTTAAACTATCAAGGTCCACCTATCTAGGTTTGGTAGAGCCTATAGTGTAGGGAGTCATCAATCATATAGGTTAACTCCATTTGTTTGTTTAAAAACATTGCAAGTTTGATCATAGAACCTGACATCCTCTTAGGATATGGAACTTGCATTTTCGATAACCAATAGAGTGGTGACTGTACTAGGGATTAAGAAAATTATGAACCTTATCCTTCCATCATAGAGTCATTCCAAAACATCATAAAAGGGTGAACACTCCATTGGGAAGAAGCACAATCATTTTACTACATATGAAAAGTAGGTGGTGACTCTGAAGGATTTTTATGACTGATAAAGTAAATATCAAATAAGAAAAGATAAGATGATAGACACCAGAGATATTTTATATCGTCGAACATGAATGGAAGAAGATATTTACACTAGGAGAGTCCTAAGAAGGGCATTGTTAGGTGGATGGATAAGCATGGATCTCCTTGTGGAAAAAATAACACAAATAAGGGTGAGATAGTATCCAAACAACTAGAGGATAATGTGAACACATCAGAATAGACCTTCACAACATTTAACTCTCCACTTCACCCTGTGGTGGAAATCCCTCAAAACCACCTGAGAGAACCAATATAAATGATAATATCCTCAATTAAAAATTTGACCCTCAAAAGGCACATGAGTTTGAGGAATAGGTGGAAGAAGAAAGAAAACAAAGATAAGAGGAATATGATAGGGGATTCTCATCACAACAAGGAGTGGAAAACTAGGAGGGGTCCATTGATCATATTGTTGTTGAACTTGATAGTATGACTAAACAAGATATTGAGCTACATGTAGAATGGAAAAGACATCAACTTAGAATGAGAGAAAAAATGATACAAGAAAGCCAAAAATTTGATCAACAATTGGCACAATTAAACATCCAGGCACTAGATCCACCAAAATATATCCCTCCATATAAACAAGGTGGTAATTTCAATTGACAGGGGATATCTCAGAATATTGGTGCTCTGGGTACTTCAAAATTACCTCATAATATTGGTGGTAACCCAAGACAACACACTCAGCATAATGTGCCACTACAAAGGTCCCAAGCCCCAAATTTTAACAATATTCCCCAACACTATCCACCACCAGGCCAGTAGTATGCCCCACAATATAACCAACATGTGCCACATCAGAATGCATACCCTCAACAACACATCCAAAAAAATGTCTATCATCAACCTCAATATGGATACCAATACTACCCTTATCCACCACCTCTGAATCTGCATCCATTGAACCCTATGAGAACATGTAGGTAATTTGATTTAATAGGACACCAATTATATCCATACCTAATGGACATCAATTAGAGAAATATGGTTCCCAAATTCAATGGGAATAATGTGATATTAGCTAAAGAACATATTAGAAACTTCAATGCTTTTGTACAAGATAATGGTATGCAATATGAGGATGTAAATGTGAGATTATTCATGATGTCCCTAATTGAAGAAGCAAGGGATTGGTTCAATGGTTTACCTAATGCTTCAATTGATTCTATAGCAAACTTTTAGAATCAATTTCTGGAACAATATGGGAATCATTGTCCCCTTGAATTTTCCCTTCATGAGTTGATAAGTATTCAAAAATACCAAAATGAGTCAATTTATGATTTCAATCAGAGGTTTTCAAAACTATACAAAAAATACCACATGGATCCAAACTGATTGATCGAACAACCTTAAGTATTTATTTAAAGGCCTTTGATTTAAAAATGGGGTATGAACTTAGAAAAATATGCCCTATCAGTTTAACTAAAGCACAAAAGACAACATTAACCATTGAAAACAATAAAAATGTTGCAAGGATGACTAGAAAAAGGTACAACCTTAGATTTCCCCAAAACTCTAACAATCCCTAGAATAAGCAGGAGAATTCATACAAAAATGAAAGAACAAGATTACATGATATGCCATACAACAAATTTATTGGAAAGATAGGAAACCCATAACTAATAGGCCTAAGTACAAAGAAACCCCTAATCCCTTAAAGAGAAAAGGATCCTACATGGTCAATAACAACCCTTGGTGTTAGTTTTGCAAGCTACCTCATTCCCTGGATCATTGTGTTGTAGCACGATCAATACAAGAAGAAGAAATACCATATGACAATGAAGGGGAAGATAGTACAGTATATCTAACTTCACATACCCTTCATCCAGTCAAACAAGAATATTCATCCTCAGGAGATGAAGGCTATGAGTATGATGTAAATAACCAAAGGTACAATATTCAGATGGTAGAACAACATGTCTTCTTTGATCAAGATAATGAAAGCAATGATGATTCACATTCTCCTTATACACCACCTAAGTCAAGTAAGTATAAATTGAGAACAACTGAGGAAGAAATGAAAGAGTTAATCGTTTATGTAATAGAGAAAGCAAAAAGTAGCTATAAGCTAAGAAACAAAACTATAAATGCAGGTGAAGGAATTCCAAGAGGATTGTTTGTGAAAGATAAAGAAACAACGTAGAAAAAACCAAAGAAGGCAGAGAATAAGGAACCTAATAAGAATGGGAAAAGGCATAATCCCAAATATGAATAAAAGGAATTATACAAAAGCAAACATAAACATGATGAAACAAATAAAAAGGAGAAAGAATAAAATAAAGGAGACCCACTAGAACAAAAGAAGATAGCCAAAATAGAAAACATCGCTTCATTTGATTTCACACAAGCATTGTCTCAGTTGAAGATGTCTATGCCACTATTGGAAATGATGAAGATAAAAGAATACAGAAACAATGCTATTCAACTAATATCCAATGGAACTACTAAAAAAAAAACTTGGAAAAAAAGGAAACCACCAAAATCAGTAATGACAGGTAGGGAGATATAAAAGTTCCCAAGGTTTATCTTGGTGATACATTGATGAATCGTCAATAGGTCGATCGATTTCTTACCACATTGCTCGTAAACAACAATTTGTTGAGAAATTGCATGACTGATTTAGAGCTACTATTAACATCATGCCAGTAGGGGTCATGAAATAGCTTGGCATGTGGGTGGATACTACTGTACGTAAATTCTATGCAGTGGATAGTAGGCTTGTCCCAGTGGTAGGAATCATGAAGGATGTAGAAGTAAAGTTAGCTACTTATCCACAAGCAACATACATAATTGAAATTTAACTGTAATAGAAACACTCCCTCATTTTGAGATGCTTCTGTCAAGACAGTGGACTGCTATAGTAGGAGGAAATGTGCAATTTGACTTATCCTATGCCACAATGCTAATAAATGTTGAAGAGGTTAAATTATACAGAGAACCAAGAGTGAACCAGATTGTGGAATATGTTGATCAAAATCAAATGAATTGCTTCTATGATGTGGACTTAGGAAGTTTTAGAATAGAACACTCACAACCTGAATTATTGAACACTATCTAATTGATAGGGATGTCTCCAAGAATGAGCATGGTGTATGGATAATGTATTTTGATGGAGCATGCAGTAAAGAAGGTAATGGAGAATGAGTTATTTTCATTTAACCTGAGGGCACAACATTCAAATATTCATTCTTGTTAACATTTGAATGCACGAATAATATAGTAGAGTATGAGGCCCTGCTGATTGGATTGAACATGGCTTTCAAACTCAAAATTAAACTACTGAGTATTTTTGGAGACTTAGAATTTGTTATTTCACAAGTAAAGTCGAGGTACTCCATAAAAAACAAGATATTGAAACAGTACAAAAATTTTGTATGGGACACCATTGAATTGATCAATGCTTTCTCCATTGAATGGATAGATAGTGTAGACATTTAAAAATGACCTAGGCCTGCAAGCTTCATTTTTACCACTTTCATCCTAGCATAATTAAAACCTTTAATTATGTCCTTAGTCCACATTCGACTATTGATTAAAAAATTCATAACTATTTAATTAATTCATGTTCTTTGTATTCTTCATGATTATTAAATAAATAAATTTTATTTATTTATTAAATACGTCATTAATTGTCTAAGTCTTCCCTTAATTAAATAAATTTATTAATTTATTTAATTATCCTTAGTCATATATTTCTTCTTGATTATTAAATAAAAAAGTTTTATTTATTTATTTAATATGTCACTAACTGTCATAATTAAATGAATTGATTAATTTATTTAATTAATTAATTTTATCTGCTAAATTAAATAATTATATTTAATTATTTAATTGTCAAAATTAATATTCCTCTCATTTTAAATAAATGAAATTATTTAAAATGTCATCACTTTCTTAACTGTCAGTCCATTTTGGTAAATAATATGAAAAAGATTATTTATTGTCTCACAAAATTATTATTTTGAATTAATTTAATTCAAAATAGTAGCTAATCTTCTAAAAATCAAGTAATTTGGCAGATTCTTGATTTTCCAAATCTAATCTTCAGTTCAAATCTTATCTCTTTGATTTTTCGAATCTTGCAAATCAGACAATCTTTATCTTCTTGATTTTCGAAAATCTTTATTTTCTAATTAATTTATCTCATTTATTCTCCACTGTCGATCCATTTATCTGAGATATTATTTTGATTGTTCGTTTAATGAATTTTCCCTAACTCTAATTAGGGATTCTTAGGTTTAATATGGACCTCTCATTCTAGGTCTTTCTTAGAATGTAATCTCATCCATCCACTCAATTTTATTTTTTTCTATAAAAGACAGTTTGGCTCATAATTTCGGGACCTTGTCATTTTTAATATAGGCATTATAGTCATTTTAGCATTGATAGTCATTATTTTCATTTATCATATTGTCATAGACATAGGCATAATTTTATTAAATCCTTCAACATTTGCATAGGGCTTTGGCATTATTATAGGTTGCTCAATTTGAAATCTCAGGGCCTCATTGACTTGCTACAAACTAGAAGGTGCTATGAAGGTGAAGCATAGAAGGAAAGGAAGGTATAATCATTCTTTGTTTTGATTTTCCATTGTTCTTGATAGCTTCTTTGGATTTTTGATTGTTTATTATTTAATAAGCCTAACCTCATCTAAATTTCCATAGATACATTTAGTGAACCCAATGTTTTGTAGAAAAAATTGTGTTTTCTTGTTTGTTTTCACTGTTTTGCAGGTTACAGCCAAGAAGTCATACGAAATCCAGTCACTTTCTTTTGAGCTCAGAAAAATAGGAAATAAAATATTTCAAAACAGTTTCTGGGTTCTTTAGAGCTCTCTCCTAGCTTTCTAGAACATCAAACGGTTTTAAATTTTGTTTAGAGTTTGGAAAGTTATAGCCATTTTAGTGATCGCTATTTTTTTCAATTTAGCTTTTAACACCCGCATTTTTTCTTTTGTCTATAACGTTTTCTTTGTGCAAAATCGTCGAAAATGTTTTCTGGTTTTTGAAGATCTGTCATTTAGTTTTCCATAGATATCTATGCTTTAAATTTTTGTTAAGTTTTGAGCAAGCTATTTCTGTTTTAATTTGCTGCTGTCATTAAATGTTATTTTATTTATTTTTATTTTTATTACTAATCTTTGTTGGCAGCATGTGGCATTGGAGTTTTTCGTGGGTCAAAGACATTTATTCAAACTAATGACATGCAATTTTGCAGCCACGTTTGTCGAAGATTTATCTCTCAAACCACTTGTTTGCATTTTTTAATTTAGGAACATTTCTTTTGGTGCTCTAAAATAAATTTTGTTTGCAAGTGTCTGATTGTGTTTGAACAAATGGTAGGTGATTATGCTCTCACCTTATGAAAACTCGGTGATAAAAAACTAGACCCATTTTATCTGTTGTACACCCTCATGATTTGGTATAACAAAGTATCCTCTCCCCTTGCACACTTGTGTGATCCTGGGTGTAAGAGAAATAGTTACTAACTCTAGAACTTGGGCCTACTCTAGTGGTAAAAAGTACTCACTCCAGGACAACTCAAACCGGTAGCACCCTGAACCCGAGGGACTTTCAGCCAGTATATAAATGTGGGTTCTTGGGGAAAGCCCAAAAATCATGAGTGTGGTTCTGACGAGATGGATCAAAAAGGGGACTCTTGCTGCATGGATCATGCCCCACGAATGGAATGCCCGTATTAAGCACCTATTGTCTTAGTGTCCAACCATTTTTTGGCCATTGCTTGGTATAGTGCAGGGTACAATATCATGCCTGAAGAAACTCACTACTAATCCCCTTGAGTAGAGATAGCACTTCTTGGGAAGTCACTACCCAAGAATTCAAATTTGGTGTGCTCGAATGATGTTAATGAGCTGTGGAGGGGAGCCAATGCCACAAAAATTCTAAGCGATCTGCTCTCGAGAAGGAAAGGTGTTTACCACCAATCCAGGGTTATCGGTGGGCTATACCAAGTATACAAACCCTTGGCCTATTGGCCTTTTAGGATTGTACTTGTCTCATGTGTGCTTGCTTACACCAAAACATCGTGCTTGTCAAGTGTTTTCTATATTTTCAAACAATATACACAACATTCACAAATCTAGACACAAACAATCGACCTTAGACAACTCAGACTTTTCAACAAAACATCAAAAAACAATCTCAGTCCTCATTTTGAACTTAGACTTTGCATTGTTTATCTTAGTCATCATTTTGAACATAGACTTACATTTATAACATTAAGTCCTTAGTCAAACATCATCATCTTAGTCCTCATATTGGCCTTGACAACCTTGTCATCTTACATTAATCATTTCCTTAGGAAAACGTCATCATCATCTTGCATTGTCATCCTTTATTCCAAAAATACAAAAAAAATTAGTGACATAACTTGTCATCTTAGTCTTCATTGTCCTTTGGCATTAGTCATTTTCTTTAGACAACATTGTCATATTGCATCTCTTATTGTCAAAAATCCAAAAAACATAGTCTTGCATTGTCAGCCTTTATCCAAAAAATGAAAAAAACATAGGCTAGTGACATCCTTGCATTTACTTGTCATTCTCATCATCCTCATTTGAGAAAATCCCTTTTACAGTTGAGACTAGGCTTCAAAGACAACAATGACAAATGGCAAAGTTTGGACAAGATTCCAATCCCAACATCAACAATAACACTTATGACATGAATCAACATTGGACCTTTTTCGACCCATTTCACAACATGAACATGCAATGTTCCATGAATATGCCATCTTCATCACAAAACATTTTTGAGCCATTCATAAAAAGAGACCAGAATGGACGAGTATATGTCAAAGACTTAGAAGCTACAGCGCAAAATCTTGATATAGTCTCCTTTGTAGAAAAATCAATCTTACGTGACCCTCAAAGGTATCTAGCCATGCTTTTTGATGAAGGGGCTAAGTTACCACAAGGTTTTGACATAAATACTTTGCCACCTCCATCCGTCTACCCTCACCATCAAAAATTTCTTGACATAAATCCTACCATTAATTTGCAACAAACGTCCACTTATCACCCTTATCCTAACCTTGACAAGGGAAGCCAACTGTCCACTAGTCCATTCCAAACTTCCATGTCATATTCTGACCCTTCACCTATCAATCCAGTCCAAGTCTACATGCCTTATCAACCATCTACCAACTCATGTCAAGTCCTCACATCATACCATATCGATCCTGTCCAAGTCTCCACGTCCCATTTTAGTCAACCTTACACTAATCCAGCCCAAGACTCCATGGCATATTCGGTCGAAGTCCCCATGTCACATCCTATGTCATCACATCTTAATCCAGTCCAAGACTCCATGTCCTATCCTTGTCCCTCACATACTAGTCCAATGCAAGTCCCCATGTCCTATCCTAGTCCTTCACATACTAGTCTAGTCCAAGTCCCCATGTCCTATCCTAGTCCATCATTCATTGATCTTTTTCAATTCATCCCCTCACAAGCCACATCTAGTCATGAAAATTCTATCATTAC
This sequence comes from Sequoia sempervirens, assembly GCA_007258455.2. NCBI lineage: Eukaryota > Viridiplantae > Streptophyta > Pinopsida > Cupressales > Cupressaceae > Sequoia > Sequoia sempervirens. The sequence goes on along the minus strand of VDFB02045723.1, from coordinate 88,461 downwards.
TAAAATTCAAATCCCATTTAATAAACTTGAAGATACATGTCAAAATGAAAGCCTAAATCATGACATTATAACGTCACCCTCATGTCAAGAACAAGGTAGTCCATCCCATGACCCTATTTCTGATTGTATCATCCATGACAACCCCATCTTTGACCAAGACCCCATCATTGACCAAGAAGTCCAAATCCATGACAACCCCATCTTCGACCAAGACCCTACCATTGACCAAGAAGTCCAAAATGATCCACTCCTTGACCTTTACGTCATTTATGATCAAACACTTGATGACCCTATAAAAGCCTTGACTATTGACACTTCCAACGATGAGACACTTGCCTCCATGGGACACATAGATGATATTCCTCCAGAAGAAGAATCTTCCACAAGGGACATGCTTTCATATGATCAAGTTATAGCTAAAATCGTTGGACTCTATGACATTAAACATAATGATGGCTTCAACATTTCCTTGGAAGCACCAACAAAATCATCTGAACCTGACTTGTCACAAGATCACACCAAAGATATCAGTCAAAAATATGTCTAGCATGACAATGAAGTTAAGACACTTTATCAACTAGGGTCATCTATCTTTGTCAGAGCAAGCTTTCTTGCAGACGAAAATATTACAAGTGACAGTGTCCATAGACATCATGATGGATTAGCATCTTGCTTTCAAAACATTAAATACCCCATCGCAAACAGAATCTTTCAAAGCATGCAATATCAAGGCAAAGGACTAGGCATACACGAGCAAGGAATTCTAGAACCAATATAGCTTCAGACAAATTACAAACATCAAGGTCTTGGTTATTCCTTAGTCAGCAAATCAAACGATGTTAGTGGTACCTCCTCGATACTGGGGGTAACTTTGTTAGATACAAACATCAAAATGGAGTTCATGAGAAATCTTTGTCATAAGATTGTTTCCAACACCCCATCCACCCACACCATAAACCATCATTCTATCATGAATCAACCTCCCTTTGGGACCAACAAAAACAAAAGTCTTACAAGTCAAAAGATCAAAATTAAATGTCAAAGACCATTGAATCAAACAAAAGGACAAGTGGACAAATGAAATTAAAATGGATCCCAAAGAAAGATGGATCAAACAAAGACACCAAGTCAAATACAAAAGTCAATCACAATGTGGAGCCACAAGACAAGAGGACTCCCACATACAACAAATGTCCACCTCCTTCAAAATGGCCATCAAACAAGGCATCTAAAACTGTTGGTTCCAAACACCATCCCTCCAAAATCCGTCATCCACCATCAAAAGTTTGGAAAATAAAAATTCATTCATCCAAATGTCCAAACAACCTTTCCACATCTATCATCATGGTAGCAACTCTTTACCACAAGGACTCTCATGGCACTCTATTGCGATGTGCGTATTTTGATAAGGCCAACTTTAGTATCAGAAAGGATCACAATGACATAAATTAGTTGTGTACAAGCGCTACGATCCTAACAAGAAAACTCTTTCAGCAAGGTCATTATTGGCATATCATGGCACCAGTCTCTACATTGGCACCATCAGTGGATTCAAAATAGTCAGTAGTAATCTAAAGCATCCAGGCTATCTGCAAAATAAGAAATACAAAAAATTGAAAAATGTAAAACATCGTCACCCTGATGAAAACCTGGCAAACAGGCGTCTTGGTGACACCAAAAAAATCAAAAAGTCAAGAAAATAGTAAGGAGAAAAATTTCATCCAATGGTGAAAAACTAGCAAACAGGCACCTTGGATAAGTACCATGAGGTAAACCTGACAAACAGGCGTCATGTGTAAAATAAATCATCTATGTGGAATTTTATACTTAGGGACAAGTCGTCTCATCTCCTAGGCCTTCCTCTTGAAATTGACATCCAACCATTTCATTCATATCATTCTCATATATTTTCCACTTACCTCAATCTTGACATAAAAATGGCACACATAAATCACACTTTGGAAAAACTCTTGACATGTCTATCCTTCAGTCATACATTATTCACAAAACATCAACTCATTGACTGTCATAGTCTTATTGTCCTTGTACAACATAGTCCTTGAAAATCATATGACAATTCCATTAGTCTCATGTATTCCATCTTTTACCAAGGCCACCCCATATCCTTTCATGCCCGTCACCTATCTTGGCTTTCCCTTGTCAAACGGTCTAAGGATAATCATCATCCCATCTAGTCCTAACCAAGTCATTCCAAATGCAATGAGTCTAATTCATACAAGCACATTATCCAAAATGTTACTTGACTGTGTTCCTAACCTAGTTGTAGACCTCGATACTTTCATCACATTATCATCATCCTCACATTGTTTTGGGATGCATCCTTACGTCAAACAACATTGTCATCACTTGTCAATTGGTATTCTACTTGACTAGGGGCACAATCATGTTTTTCCTTGGATTCTCATGTGTAGGCATCAGTCACATGCATTTGTCATGATCCTCCTAAATGTCAAAATCCAAAAAAAACATAAAAGGACAAAAAGACAAAAACATCATAAAATGTCTTGAAGAAAGACCAAAAACATCATAAAATGTCCTGAAGAAAGACCTAAAAATCATAAAACATCCTGAGAAAAAACACAAAAAACATCCAAATCAATGGAAAAATCCTAAAAATGCAATCAAAGTCAGTCATGTCAGTCAGTCCATGTCATAGTCCAACTACGTAGGCAAGACTCACACTTGAGTCCCCAAGACATTAGGTCAGTACTTTTAGGTTTGTCAAAATAAAATCATTGTACAATCTTTAGTCATTGATACAAATTCATTGGTCGTGTCGAACTACGAGGTCTCTGAGTGTATGACGTAGGCAAGGCCATCTATCGATGAGCCCCTAAGGCCACACTAGGTCAGTCCATTAGGGTTCATGACACTACACTGGCACACACGTCAAAATATCTTCAAGACAAAGTGAATCGCTCCCAAATAGGTAAACTCCTAAAAAAAATCATGCCAATCAGTTATTTCAGTAGGATAATTTCATCAACAGGCCAATCATATCATCATGACAATACCGGCATATAGTCAAACACAAGTCAAACTCGGTCAAAGTAGGTCAAATTATCATAACCTATCAAAATGTCAAATCTTGTATAACCTTTAGATGTGTCCTTCTGAAAGATAACCTCTGTCATTCATGCCTTAGGATGTGTCCTTCGTAGGCATTGTCACTGTCATTCGACATTTTGAGGGATCCTCTCGACATCAGTATTTTTTAGATGTGTCCTTCTGAAGAACCAACTGTGTCATTTATGCCTCAGGATGTGTCCTTCCTAGGCATTTTCATCCTCACCATCACATGGATTTAGGGATCAATTCTCTTGGCATTAACTTTATTCAGGATGTGTCATTCCTGAATTTGACAATTTTTTACATTTGTCATCAGAGCATTATCAAAGTTTTGACACTCTGTCATCTTAGCATCATCAAACCTGACATCTTAACATCAAAACACTTGGAATCCAGACACACTTGGAAAACACTTGGCACTTGTCTTTTGGATTTTATCATGTTACTAGCTTTTCAGCGAGATCCTCACAAAAGGAATTAGAAAAGTAACGACGTATCATGATTGTCTTATCTTGTCTTGGTACTAGCTTTTCAGCGACATCCTCACAAAAGGATTTAGAAAAGCAGCGATGTATCATGATGGTCTTATCTTGTCTTGGTACTAGCTTTTCAGCAAGATCCTTACAACAAGATTTAGAAAAGCAGCTACGTATTATGATTGTCTTATCTTGTATTTGGATATTTTTATCATGTTACTAGTTTTTCAGCGAGATCCCAATAAAAGGATTTAGAGAAGCAGTGACGTATAATGACGATTGACGCACATGATTACTAGTTTCTTAGCGAGGTCCTAATTTTGGGATTTAGAAAAACAACGACATATTATGATAAAGGCTTTATTTTGTATTTTGGCAATCATGCTGCTAGTTTCTCAAGGATGTCCTAGAAACAGGATTTAGAGAAGCAATGATGTTTCATGAATTGTCTATCTTTTTCTACTTGTGGTTGATTATGAGAAAAAGACTAAGGCAATCACGCTCTTAGTATGAGTCATAATCATCCTTGTTTGTGACTACTTGTCTTATGTGATGGTACAACCTTGCACACCTTAATTTATGTCATATCATGGTGTTTATTATCCATTACAATAGTTCGCCCAATGATGATTAAGAGCAATAAATATTAAAGTCCTATGGCAATGTTTTGAAGGATTTGGTCTAGGAACTAACATGCATCTTCTTTAGTCTTGTCATCTTCTCTCACTCATCTCATATAGGCATTCCATCCATATCATCATCCATATCTTTTGCACTAACATTTCTTTGTCTCTTCATATTCTATTCTTCCCACCAATTTCGAGAGCACACCCGTGATCTTGGAACCTGTCTGTCTTCTCGAGGGGGCATACCACTACCTTCCTCGTCATTCTTCCTCATCTTATTTTGCACTGCAGTATATTTTTTACTTATTTTCTTTGTCACAATGTGACATGCTATATTATGACAAAGAAGGGCAAAATGCAGACACTTAAAAATGACCTAGGCCTGCAAGCTTCATTTTTACCACTTTCGTCCTAGCATAATTAAAACATTTAATTATGTCCTTAGTCCACATTCGACTATTGATTAAATAATTCATAATTATTTAATTAATTCATGTTCTTTGTATCATTCATGATTATTAAATAAATAAATTTTATTTATTTATTAAATATGTCATTAATTGTCTAAGTCTTCCCTTAATTAAATAAATTTCTTAATTTATTTAATTATCCTTTGTCATATATTTCTTCTTGATTATTAAATAAATAAGTTTTATTTATTTATTTAATATGTCACTAACTGTCATAATTAAATGAATTGATTAATTTATTTAATTAATTAATTTTATCACTTAAATTAAATAATTATATTTAATTATTTAATTGTCAAAATTAATATTCCTCTCATTTTAAATAAATGAAATTATTTAAAATGTCATCCTTTCTTAACTTGTTAGTCCATTTTGGTAAATAATCTAAAAAAGATTATTTATTGTCTCACAAAATTATTATTTTGAATTAATTTAATTCAAAATAGTAGCTAATCTTCTAAAAATCAAGTAATCCGGTAGATTCTTGATTTTCCAAATCTAATCTTCAGTTCAAATCTTATCTCTTTGATTTTTCAAATCTCGCAAATTAGACAACCTTTATCTTCTTGATTTTTGAAAATCTTTATTTTCTAATTAATTTATCTCATTTATTCTCCACCGTCGATCCATTTATCTAAGATATTATTTTGACCGTTCGATTAATGAATTTTCCCTAACCCTAATTAGGGATTCTTAGGTTTAATCTGGACCTCTCATTCTAGGTCTTTATTATAATTTAATCTCATCCATCCACTCAAAATTATTTTTTCTATAAAAGACAGTTTGACTCATAATTTCAGGACCTCGTCATTTTTAATAAAGGCATTATAGTCATTTTAGCATTGATAGTCATTATTTTTATTTATCATATTGTCATAGACATAGGCATAATTTTATCAAATCCTTCAATATTTGCATAGGACTTTGGCATTATTATAGGTTGCTCAATTTGAAATCTGAGGGCCTCATTGACTTGCTGCAAACTAGAAGGTGCTATGAAGGTGAAGCATGGAAGGAAAGGAAGGTATAATCATTCTTTGTTTTGATTTTCATTTGTTCTTGATAGCTTCTTTGGATTTTTGATTGTTTATTATTTAATACGCCCAACCTCATCTAAATTTCCATAGATACATTTTGTGAACCCGACGTTTTGTAGAAAAAATTATGTGTTTTCTTGATTGTTTTTATTATTTTGAAGGGTACAGCCAAGAAGTCATACAAAATATCATCACTTTCTTTTGAGTACAGAAAAATGGGCGAATAAAATATTTTAAAACCGTTTCTAGTTTTTTGTAGATTTTAAATATTTTAGTGATCGCTGTTTTTTTAATTTAGCTTTTAAAACCCACGTTTTTCTTTTGTCTATAACGTTTTCTTTGTGCAGAATCATGAAAAATGTTCTCTAGGTTTTGAAGGTCTCTCATTTAGCTTTCCATAGATATCTACGCTTTAAATTTTCGTTAAGTTTTGAGAAAGTTATCGCTGTTTTAATTTTCTACTGTCATTAAAATTTATTTTTTTTATTTTTATTTTTATTACTAATCTTTGTTGGCAGCATGTGGCATTGGAGTTTTTCATGGGTCAAAGACATTTATTCAAACTACTAACATGTGGTTTTGCAACTACGTTTTTCAAAGATTTATCTCTCAAACCACTTGTTTGCATTTTTTAATTTAGGAACATTTCTATTGGTGCTCTAAAATGAATTTTGTTTGCAAGTGTCTGATTGTGTTTGAATAAATGGTAGGTGATTATGCTTTCACCTTATGAAAACTCAGTGATCAGAAAACTAGACCCATTTTATCTATTGTACACCCTCATGATTTGGTATATGAAAGTATCCTCTCCCATTGCGCACTTGTGCGATCTTGGGTGTAAGAGAAACGGTTACTAACTCTAGAACTTGAGCCTATTCTGGTGGGAAAAAGTACTCACCCCAGGATGACTCATACTGGTAGCACCCTAAACCCAAAGGACTTTCAGCTGGTATATAAAAGTGGGTTATTGGGGAAAGCCCAAGAATCACGAGTGTGGTTCTGACGAGATGGATCCGAAAGGGGACTCTCGCCGCATGGATCATGCCCCACGAACGGAATGCACGTATTAAAAACCTCTTGTCTTAGTGTCCAACCATTCTTTGGCTGTTGCTTGGTATAGTGCAAGGTACAATATTATGCCCAAAGACACTCACTACTGATCCCCTTCAGTAGAGATAGCCATTCTTGGGAAGTCACTACCCAATAATTCAAATTTGGTGTGCTCAAATGATGTTAATGAGCCGTGGAGGGGAGCCAATGCCACCAAAATTCTAAGCTATCCGCTCTCGAGAAGGAAAGGTGTTTATCACCAATCTGGGGTATATCGGAGGGCTATACCAAGTATACAAACTCTTGGCCTATTGGCCTTTTAGGATTATACTTGTCTCATGTGTGCTTGCTTACACCAAAACATCGTACTTGTCAAATGTTTTCTATATTTTCAAACAATATACAAAACATTCACAAATCTGGACACAAACAATCAACCTTAGACAACGCAAACTTTTCAACAAAACATCAAAAAACAATCTCAGTCCTCATTTTGAACTTAGAATTTGCATTGTTCATCTTAGTCATCATTTTAAACGTAGACTTAGCATTTATAACATTATGTCCTTAGTCAAACATCATCATCTTAGTCCTCATATTGGCCTTGACAACCTTGTCATCTTACATTAATCATTTCCTTAGGAAAACGTCATCATCATCTTGCATTATCATCCTTTATTCCAAAAATACAAAAAAAACTAGTGACATAACTTGTCATCTTAGTCTTCATTGTCCTTTGGCATTAGTCATTTTCTTTAGACAATATTGTCATATTGCATCTCTTATTGTCAAAAATCCAAAAAACATAGTCTTGCATTGTCATCCTTTATCCAAAAAATCCGAAAAACATAGGCTACTGCCATCCTTGCATTTACTTGTCATTCTCATCATCCTCATTTGAGAAAATCCCTTTTACAGTTGAGACTACGCTTCAAAGACAACAACGACAAATGGCAAACTTTGGACAAGATTCCAATCCCAACATCAATAATAACAGTTATGACACGAACCAACATTGGACCTTTTCCGACCCATTTCACAACATGAACATGCAATCTTCCATGAACATGCCATCTTCATCACAAAACATTTTTAAGCCATTCATAAAAAGAGACCAGAATGGATGAGTATATGTCAAAGACTTAGAAGCTGCAGCGCAAAATCCTGATATAGTCTCCTTTGTAGAAAAATCAATCTTACATGACCCTCAAAGGTATCTAGCCATGCTTTTTGACGAAGGGGCTAAGTTACCACAAGGTTTTGACATAAATACTTTGCCACCTCCATCTGTCTACCCTCACCATCAACAGTTGCTTGACATAAATCCTACTAGTAATTTGTAACAAACGTCCACTTATCACCCTTATCCTAACCTTGACAAGGGAATCCAACTGTCCACTAGTCCATTCCAAACCTCCATGTCATATTTTGACCCTTCACCTATCAATCTTGTCCAAGTGTACATGCCTTATCAACCATCTACCAACTCATGTTGAGTCCTCACATCATACCATATCGATCCCATCCAAGTCTCCATGTGCCTTTTTAGTCAACCTTACACTAATCCAGCCCAAGACTCTATGGCATATTTGGTTGAAGTCCCCATGTCACATCTTATGTCATCACATCTTAATCCAGTCCAAGACTCCATGTCCTATCCTTGTCCCTCACATACTAGTCTAGTCCAAGTCCCCACATCCTATCCTAGTCCTTCACATACTAGTCTAGTCCAAGTCCCCATGTCCTATCCTAGTCCATCATTCATTGATCTTTTTCAAGTCATCACCTCACAAGCCACATCTAGTCATGAAAATTCTATCATTACTCAAATTCAAATCCCATTTAATAAACTTGAAGATACATGTCAAAATGAAATCCCAAAGCATGACATTATAATGTCACCCTCATGTCAAGAACAAGGTAGTCCATCCCATGACCCTATTTCTGATTGTATCATCCACGACAACCCCATCTTTGACCAAGACCCCATCATTGACCAAGAAGTCCAAATCCATGACAACCCCATCTTCGACCAAGACCCTACCATTGACCAAGAAGTCCAAAATGATCCACTCCTTGACCTTTACACCATTTGTGATCAAACACTTGACGACCCTATACAAGCCTCGACTATTGACACTTCTGACGATGAGACACTTGCCTCCATGGGACACAGACGATATTCCTCTAGAACAAGAATCTTCCGCTAGGGACATGCTTGCATATGATCAAGTTATAGCTAAAATCATTGGACTCTATGACATTAAACATAATGATGGCTTCGACATTTCCTTCGAAGCACCAATAGAATCATCTAAACCTAACTTGTCACAAAATCAGACCAAAGATATCAGTCAGAAATATGTCCAGCATGACAATGAAGTTAAGACACTTTATCAACTAGGGCCATCTATCTTTGTCAGAGCAGGCTTTCTTGCAGATGAAAATATTACAAGTGACAATGTCCATAGACTTCATGATGGGTTAGCATCTTGCTTTCAAAACAATAAATACCCCATCGCAAATAGAATCTTTCAAAGCATGCAATATCAAGGCAAAGGACTAGGCATACACGAGCAAGGCATTCTAGAACCAATACAACTTTAGACAAATTACAAACATCAAGGTCTTGGTTATTCCTTAGTCAGCAAATCAAACGATGTTAGTGGTACCTCCTCGATACTGGGGGTAACTTTGTCAGATACAAACGTCAAAATGGAGTCCATAAGAAATCTTTGTCATAAGATTGCTGCCAACACCCCGTCCACCCACACCATAAACCATCATTCTATCATGAATCAACCTCCCCTTTGGGACCAACAAAAACAAAAGTCTTACAATTCAAAAGATCAAGATCAAATGTCAAAGACCATTGAATCAAACAAAAGGACAAGTGGACAAATAAAATTAAAATGGATCCCAAAGAAAGATGGATCAAACAAAGACAACAAGTCAAATACAAAAGTCAATTACAATGTGGAGCCACAAGACAAGAGGACTCCCACATTAAAAAAATGTCCACCTCCTTCAAAATGGTCATCAAACAAGGCATCTAAAACTGTTGGTTCCAAACACCATCCCTCCAAAATCCGTCATCCACCATCCAAAGTTTGGAAAATAAAAATTCATTCATCCAAATGTCCAAACAACCAAGTTTCCACATCTATCAGCATCTGTCATAATCCTACATCTCACCTAAAGTCCAAAAATCCCACTTCACAAATTTGTCACATCATGGCAGCAGCTCTTTACCACAAGGACTCTCATGGCACTCTATCACGATGTGCGTATTTTGATAAGGCCAACTCTAGTATCGAAAAGGATCACAATGACATCAATCAGTTGTGTACAAGCGCTACGATCCTAACAAGACAACTGCTTCAGCAAGGTCATTATTGGCATAACATGGCACCAGTGTCTACATTGGCACCATCAGTGGATTCAAAATAGTTAGTGGTAATCTAAAACATCCAGGCTATCTACAAAATCAGAAATACAAAAAATTAAAAAATGTAAAACATCGTCACCCTGATGAAAACCTAGCAAACAGGCATCTTGGTGACACCAAAAAAATCAAAAAGTCAAGAAAATAGTAGAGAGAAAATTTTCATCGAATGGTGAAAACCTAGCAAACAGGCGCCTTGGATAAGTACCACGATGAAAACCTGGCAAACAGGCATCATGTGTAAAATAAATCGTCTATGTGGAATTTTATACTTGGGTGCAAGTTGTCTCATCTCCCAGGCCTTCCTCTTGACATTGACATCTGACCATTTCATTCATATCATTTTCATACATTTTCCACTTACCTCAGTCTTGACATAAAAATGGCACACATAAATCATGCTTTGGGAAAACTATTGACATGTCTATCCTTCAGTCATACACCATTCCCAAAACATCATGTCATTGACTGTCATAGTCTTATTGTCCTTGTACAACATATTCCTTGAAAATCATATGACAATTCCATTAGTCTCATGTATCCCGTCTTTTACCAAGGCCACCCCATATCCTTTCATGCCTGTCACCTATCTTGGATTTCCCTTGTCAAACGGTCTAAGGATAATCATCATCCCATCTATTCCTCACCAAGTCATTCCAAATGCAATGAGTCTAATTCATACAAGCACATTATCCCAAATGTTACTTGACTGTGTTCCTAACCTAGTTGTAGACCTCGATACTTTCGTCACATTATCGTCATCCTCACGTTGTTTCGGGATGCATCCTCACGTCAAACAACATTGTCATCACCTGTCAATTGGTATTCAGCTTGACTAGGGGCACAATCATGTTTGTCCTTGGATTCTCATGTGTAGGCATCAGTCACATGCATTTGTCAGGATCCTCTTAAACATCACAATCCAAAAAAATCATAAAATGACAAAAAGACAAAAACATCATAAAATGTCTTGAAGAAAGACCAAAAACATCATAAAATGTCCTAAAGAAAGACCTAAAAATCATAAAAAATCCTAAGAAAAAACACAAAAACATCCAAATCAATGTCAAAATCCTAAAAATCCAATCAAAGTCAGTCATGTCAGTCAGTCCATGTCATAGTCAAACTACGTTGTCTCTGCGCAATTGCTATTTAGGCAAGACTCACACTTGAGTCCATGAGACATTAGGTCAGTCCTTTTAGGTTTGTCAAAATAAAATCATGGCACAATCTTTAGTCATCAATACAAAGTCATTGGTCATGTCGAACTACGAGGTCTCTGAGTGTATGACATAGGCAAGGCCATCTATCGATGAGCCCCTAAGGCCGCACTAGGTCAGTCCATTAGGGTTCATGGCACTACACTGACACACACATCAAAATATCTTCAAGACAAAGTGAATTGCTCGCAAATAGGTAAACTCCTAAAAAACAAATCATACCAATTAGTTATTTCAGTAGGACAATTTCATCAATAGGCCAATCATATCATCATGACAATACCGACATATAGTCAAACATAAGTCAAACTCGATCAAAGCAGGTCAAATCATCATAACCTATCAAACTGTCAAATCTTGATTAACCTTCAGATGTGTCCTTCTGAAAGATAACCTCTATCATTCATGCCTTAGGATGTGTCCTTCCTAGGCATTGTCACTGTCATTCGACATTTTGAGGGATCCTCTCGACATCTAAGGATCACTCCTCTGGACATCAGTATTTTTTAGATGTGTCCTTCTAAAGAACCAATTGTGTCATTTATGCCTCAGGACGTGTCCTTCCTGGGCATTGTCCTCATCACCATCACATGGCATTTAGGGATCAATTCTCTTGGCATTAACTTTATTCAGGATGTGTCATTCCTGAATTTGGAAATTTTTGACATTTGTCATCAGAGCATTATCAAAGTTTTGACACTCTGTCATCTCAGCATCATCAAACCTGACATCTTAACATCAAAACACTTGGAATCCAGAAACACTTGGAAAACACTTGGCACTTGTCTTTTGGATTTTATCATGTTACTAGCTTTTCAACGAGATCCTCACAAAAGGATTTAGAAAAGTAGCGACGTATCATGATTGTCTTATCTTGTCTTGGTACTAGCTTTTCAGCGAGATCCTCACAAAAGGATTTAGAAAAGCAGCGATGTATCATGATGGTCTTATCTTGTCTTGGTACTTTCAGCGAGATCATTACAACAGGATTTAGAAAAGCAGCTACGTACCATGATTGTCTTATCTTGTATTTGGATATTTTTATCATGTTACTAGTTTTTCAGCGAGATGCCAATAAAAAGATTTAGAGAAGCAGTGACGTATCATGACGATTGACACACATGATTACTAGTTTCTTAGTGAGGTCCTAATTCTGGGATTTAGAAAAACAAATGATAAAGGCTTTATTTTGTATTTTGGCACTCATGCTGCTAGTTTCTCAAGGATGTCCTAGAAACAGGATTTAGAGAAGTAATGATATTTCATGAATTGTCTTTGTCTTTTCTGCTCGTGGTTGATTATGACAAAAAGATTGGGGAAATCATGCTCTTAGTATGAGTCATGATCATCCTTTTCTGTGACTGCTTGTCTTATGTGATGGTACAACCTTGCACACCTTGATCTATGTCATATCATGGTGTTTATTGGCCATTAAAACAGTTCACCCAATGATGATTAAGAGCAATAAATATTAAAGTCCTATGGTAATGTTTTGAAAGATTTGGTCTAGGAACTAACATGCATCTTCTTCAGTCTTGTCATCTTCTCTCACTCGTCTCATATAGGCATTGCATCCATATCATCATCCATATCTTTTGCACTAACATTTCTTTGTCTCTTCATATTCTAGTCTTCTCACCAATTTCGAGAGCACACCCGTGATCTTGGAACCTGTCTCTCTTCTCGAGGGGGCATACCACTACCCTCCTCGTCATTCTTCCTCATCTTATTTTGCACTGCGGCATATTTTTTACTTATTTTCTTTGTCACAATGCGACATGCTACATTATGACAAAGAGGGGCAAAATGTAGACACTTAAAAATGACCTAGGCCTGCAAGCTTGATTTTTACCACTTTTGTTCTAGCATAATTAAAACATTTAATTATTTCCTTAGTCCACATTCGACTATTGATTAAATGATTCATAACTATTTAATTAATTCATGTTCTTTGTATTCTTCATGATTATTAAATAAATAAATTTATTTATTTATTAAATACTTCATTAATTGTCTATGTCTTCCCTTAATTAAATAAATTTCTTAATTTATTTAATTATCCTTTGTCATATATTTCTTCTTGATTATTAAATAAATAATTTTTATTTATTTATTTAATATGTCACTAACTTTCATAATTAAATGAATTGATTAATTTATTTAATTAATTAATTTTATCTGCTAAATTAAATAATTATATTTAATTATTTAATTGTCAAAATTAATATTCCTCTCATTTTAAATAAATGAAATTATTTAAAATGTCATCACTTTCTTAACTGTCAGTCCATTTTGGTAAATAATCTAAAAAAGATTATTTATTTTCTCACAAAATTATTATTTTGAATTAATTTAATTCAAAATAGTAGCTAATCTGCTAAAAATCAAGTAATCGGGCAGATTCTTGATTTTCCAAATCTGATCTTCAGTTCATATCTTATCTCTTTGATTTTTCAAATCTCACAAATCAGGCAATCTTTATCTTCTTGATTTTCAAAAATCTTTATTTTCTAATTAATTTATCTCATTTATTCTGCACTATCGATCCTTTTATCTGAGATATTATTTTGACCATTCGATTAATGAATTTGCCGTAACCCTAATTAGGGAATCTTAGGTTTAATTTGGACCTCTCATTCTAGGTCTTTCTTAGAATTTAATCTCATTTGTCCACTCAAAATTGTTTTTTCTATAAATGACAGTTTGGTTGATAATTTTGGGACCTCGTCAATTTTAGTATAGGCATTATAGTCATTTTAGCATTGATAGTCATTATTTTCATTTATCATATTGTCATAGACATAGGCATAATTTTATTAAATCCTTCAACATTTGCATAGGGATTTGGCATTATTATAGGTTGCTCAATTTGAAATCTGAGGGCCTCATTGACTTGCTATAAACTAGAAGGTGCTATGAAGGTGAAGCATGGAAGGAAAGGAAGGTATAATCATTCTTTGTTTTGATTTTCCATTGTTCTTGATAGCTTCTTTGGATTTTTGATTGTTTATTATTTAATAAGCCTAACCTCATCTAAATTTCCATAGATACAGATAGGTCAAAGAATTTAATGGAAGACTTCTTTGCGATTGTAGCTTTGAAGAGAGATGATGTCACTTTGGCAGGAATTTCACAAGTTGAGCTCAAAACAAGACCTACAATCCTAGATAACATCTATAGTTGGAAATTTTTTAATGATGACACTAATTTAATTAAATTCTTACATTGCATTGATTAGTATAAATCCAAAGAAATTTATTTTAATGCATTTGTGGAAGAAGTAGATGGCAAGAAAACTATAGTTGGTAAGGAATTTTTTCAACTTCAAACTAACAAGATTCCTAAAGTACTTGTGGAATTAGAGAGGGTGTTTGATGGAAATGACCGACCCCTTATGAAACAAACACTAGTAAAAAGGGAAGACATTGAAGAAATCAACCATGGAACTAAATTAGCCCCTAAAAAGGTGTACATTGGGAAAAAGATAAGCCCAAAAATTAAAAAGATGTTGATTGCATTATTAAGGAAATATAATCATGTATTTACATGGTCTGATGCTGATCTTAAGGCATATAGAGAAGATTTGTTCCAACATGAGATCCTGCAAAAAAATTTAGGCAAAAAAAAAAGACCCATAAATCCTACCTTAGAACCTAAAATGCATGAAGAACTTATGAAGCTCAAGGAAGGCAGTATCATCAAGCCTATGATACATTCATCTTCGGGCTCTAATTTAGTACTGTTTAGAAAGAAAAATGGAGACATAAGGCTCTGTGTAGACTTCTAAAACTTGAATGTATCCTCTCTTAAGGATAACTACCCACTCCCAAACATGGAGGCTATGTTGCAGAGGGTCTCGAGATGTGAGCTGCTATCTATGATGGATGTATTTTTAGGTTATAACTAGGTGAAGGTTAAGGAATTATAAGAATACAAAACAACCTTCACCACACCATGGGGAACATATGTATACGTCAGAATTCCATTTGGACTCACAAATGCTGGTAAAAATTTCTAGAGATCCATGGATGTTGGTTTTGCTGACCTAATTAAAGTAATAATGGTGGTATACTAGGATTAACTAACTACATATTCAATGAAAGCAAGGGACCATTTTGAGCATCTCAAAAAACAAATCATCAAAGGCATTGAATATGGCATCTCTTTAAATCCTAAAACGTGCCACTTTGTAGTTACAGAACGGAAACTATTGGGGCACAATGTCCAAAGAAGGGGCAAGGAATGATCTAGAAAGGTTGGAAGCCATAGATACGATTACCATTCCTAAGATAATTAAATCCATCCAATCCTTCTTTTGGGAAAATATATTTTGTGAGGAAATTTATATCGAACTTTGCTGAGATAGTGAAACCAATATCAAAGATGTTAAAGAAGGGTGCAAATATTGAGTGGATAGTTGAGGCCATAGATGCATTCATATCCATCAAGAGAGAAATTAAGGAGTCCCCAGTATTGAAGTCCCCTGATTTTAGTAAGCGTTTTCAAATATTTTCATTTGCATCCTATCAGACAATGGTAGCAGTAATGCTACAAAAAAATGATGAGCGGTATGAACAACCTATTTCTTTTTTCAGAAAATCTCTCCAAAATATAGAATTAAAATATGACATTGTAGAAAAATAGGCATATGCATTAGTAAAATCCTTCAAAGCATTTAGATCATATCTAGTAGGAGAAAAAGTAATAGCTTATGTACCTAATGTTGAAGTAAAAGATGTGTTTATACAAAATGAAGTAATAGGTAGGAATTGTAGATGGATAAAAAAAATCCAAGGATTTGACATTGAGTTTTAAATCACCATGCTTGTAAGAGGACAAGGATTAGCCAAATTAATGGCAAAAAAAAATATTGAAGTTTCCCAAGTATGCAGTTTGAATGATGAAGATGAAATGATTACTAGTATTGAGTACACACCATGGTACATTGATATTGTGTATTATCTTAAACATATGAAATGTACTGAAGAATTTAATGTTAACAAGAAAAGGATGCTTAAACTATAGGCTTCAAAGTACGTGTTCATGAAAAGGGACCTCTATTGAAAAAATAGGGATGGTGTTATGTTGTTGCAACTCGATGAAAATCAAGTAAGGCATGTTTTGAAGGAAAAGCATGAAGGAGTATGTGGAGGTAATTTCTCAACAAATACTACTACACATAAGGTGTTGAGGGCAGATTACTATTCGCCTAGAGTTTTCAATGATGCCTATGATTATACTAGGAAATGTGAAGCATGTTAGAAGTTTTCTGGGAAATTGAAGTATCAAGGAGCATTGCCTTTAATAACTTTGCAAGTTGAGGCTCCATTTCACCAATGGGGGATTTATTTCATAGGAGAGATTGCAGAAAAGATCTAGTGGAGGACACAGATGGATACTAGTAGCCATAGACTACTTCATAAAATGGGTAGAAGATATACCTACCAAACAAGCAAATAGTAAGGTTGTAACAATTTTTTTATTGGAAAATATCATCACTAGATTCAGAGTGCCAACAAGAATTATAACTGATAGTGGGATGTACTTTAGGTCAGATGAATTCAATTGATTTTTCCAGTCCTATGGTATAGTAATCTAATATTCTTCACCATATCATCCACAGGCAAATGGGAAAGTTGAATCTAGCAATAAGATCATCCTAAAGATCGTAAAAGAATGTTGGATAATAACAAAAAGGCTTGGGATTCCAAGTTGAGACTAGCCTTATGAGAAAATAGAATCACTGCAAAGAAGGCCATCAAAAAATCACCTTTTGAACTTGTATATGAGACTCAAGCTAGGCTCCCTTTACATAATTTATTACCAATATGTAATTTCATCTTGCAAGAAGATTTAGACATTCCTGAACCTATGGGGGAGAGGATGGAAGAGTTAATGGAACTTGATGAGGTCAAGAAGCAATCTCAACAACACAATAAGGAGAAGAAATTACAAATGAAATACCTATAAGACAAGAGGGCTAAAAACAAAAAGAAATTGAAGTAAATGACATGGTTCTCATGTGGAATGCCAAGAGTCAAGACAAAGGGAAGCATGCGAAATTTGAAGCTCTATGGTTAGGACCATTTTTTATTGTTTGTAAGGGTGGTGAAGATTCAAATTAGCTCCAGAACATGATAGGAGAAAAAACAAGAATTGCCAGTACATAGAAAATTCTTAAAGAAATTATTTTGTTGAAGACCATAAAGAGGATTAAGAATTGCCAGTGCATGGAAAATTCTTGAGAAACTTCTTAAAATAATTTATTTCCATGTAGAGTAAGTAGTATAGGATTCCACTCTACTTCCATTTCTCACCCATTCCTAAATTCACTTCAACTTCCATACTAGATAAATAGGAAATTTGGTCTACTTTCCTAGAGACCTGGATTCTTGCTATACTCACAATGGGTACACATCCCCAATCAGAGCCACTGTTACAATTGAAAATCCTATTCACTATTAAATTTGATTTCATAAATTTCAAAAATTTATGTGACCAGATCCATTTCATAACCCATGATCCCATGAATATGGCCTTTGGCATGTAAGCATCTCTCTGATCATAGTTGAGTGAAAGCTTTGAGACCAATTGATCCTTCTTAGGAAGATCATGTGTATGTATTTCCAATTAACAAGTCCTAGCACCTTATTTGAATATTTTCTACATATTGGGAAGAGATGAATAAAGTTACAATAATCAAAGATCTCAAAGATAATAGGTGTGAATAATTGGGAAGACAGTGTACAACATTTCACCGATGAGAAACTCATCGACAAAAGAAAGCTAATCGGAGGGAAATTTTCAAATCACACCAAGCTCATGCATCACACCAATGGATACCTTATTAGGGAGAAACATACATACCTTCACAGATGAAACATGAGAACAATTGTATAGAAGGGACATGTATGATCGGATTGGGTTCCTCAGATCTCTCTGACCATGTGAGTTACTCCAATTAGGGAAACTAGAGAAGTTTTTGGGGAAAGTCTCACTGACTTATCCCAGTGAGAAAAGTGGTAGAGAAAACATATTGGGGAGAACAAGTATATTAGAAAGGCATTTTATTCTCTCAACAATGGTACATGTCACCCCAATGGTAATATGGAATGACCACTATTTGTCGAAAAGACACTAGGAAATGCTTAAAAAGGTTTCTAATGGTCTAGACCACTCTGATATCAAGTAAACTTCATAATGTTATACCCAAAAATTAGGGATTGAAAAGCAAGAGAAAAGGAAAATGTTCAATATTGGTGAGACTATTAAGTTGTCTTGTTGATTGAATAAGAGAACCAAAGGGACACTTCATATCAAAAGGACATTCAGTTACTCTTGGCAATCAGTTATGAACGTATAAACAAAGTTGGTGCCAAATAAAGCACATAGATCAACTTGTGACTAGAGGGGTTCCATCAATGTAGTCTTCTTCTAACGCTTTGACATTTCAAAATTCAAAAACCTGTTGCATTCATTTATGGTGGCAGACATTAATTCCCACACAAATGAGCCTTGTATGAATATTTCTAATTGAAAATAGATTGAACCAAAATAATTTTCAAAAATTTCAGCGAAGAAGGATGGGAGATTGAGCGGAAGTCAAGGAATTTAGTGCACCCAAAAACATACAATTAAGCATTCAAACTATATGTGCAATTGATAGATTGTAATTCAATTCCACCACCTTGTAGAGAAATAAGATGGAAAGTTCAAGTTCTGCAAAAACAAAAAGGAAGAAGTAACAAGGTGGAAGTAGCCAATCTAAAAGTAAGAAGAAGAAAATTGAAATGGGGTTGGAATTGAAAATAAAATAATAGAAACTATTTACCAAGACCTCATTGATCAATTTCCTGGTTTAGGGCCAAAAGCTAGAAGGTCTACATAATTGAGGGCTGATGTAGAAATATTAGAGGATAAATGCGAACATGTAGGTGATGTGTGGACCCCCATTAGAGGATATGAATTGTTCATGTTTCATTATTGTCAGAGAAGTAGATTTGAACTAGTTTGCAACCCTTTGAATTTCAATTTGGGAAAGATTGTTCTTCCCAATTTCTTTGTGAATATAAACCTTATAAAAATTCAGTCTAATCATTATAACCCAAACCTTAAATCCATTTGCAATCCGAAAGGGGAACCTTTCATACATGTGTCAAAAATTGCACTTTGTGAAATTTTTAGCCTAGAAGACACATGTGATCAACCTATAGTGCATAAGGATTTAGAAAAGGAGTACTGGAGGATATATACTACCTACAAAGGATCGATATTTCTGTTACACAGGCCTAGAAAAGATGGAGACCTAGTACCACTTGAGGATGGTGATGTACCTCCCTTTCAAGTTGATTTGTTTGAGCCCTATTTAAAACATACTTACTTTTCAGTGTGTCAAATAATGGGAACAAAGGTCTCTAACTTTATGTCTATAGGGCCAATGGTGATCGTTGTAGACATACAATGTCACAATGCAAGACCTTTTGATTATGCTTCACACATTTCTAGAGGGATTGACTCAGGGCTAATGGCCATGAAGAATGAATCTCCCACAATGCACAATAAACATTATTCCCTTCTCATGCACATGATATTGTACTATGGACAAGAGTTAGGAATATGGCTAGGGGAATTAAGAATCACACAAGTGGATAAGAAAGGTCAGCCATTTCTAGTATAATTATGGACCTCCATTTTAGACATTAGATTTATCAATTCCAATTATGTTTATTTTGATGAACACTTTGTCAAGACATTATATAGGTTTTATGATCACCCTTGTGATTATTCATTATCAAATGAGATCAAAATATTATTAAGGGCTAAGGATTTCAATGGACCACTAACTATAAGCCATAATTGGGGTGAGTGGTATTGCTATGTTAATTCCACTATGATTAGGGTTTATGGTTTTGAAGACACACCTTTGCTATTACCCAAGACTGTGCCAGATAGAATTGCATACCTAGAGATTGTCAAGAAAATGGATTTTTCCAATGTCATGAACTTGAGTGCATATGAAAAATAGTCATTCATGCCTAGTACATTGTGTTTTAGGGATTTCACTATGGTTTCGAAAGAAGGATATGGTCTCATTTTGGATAAAATGTCACATTTCAATATGAAGGCTGCACCAAGGAAATGATTTGATCCTGAAAGTTTTATTGATTTTCCTAGGAAAAAAAAATTAGGTGGATATGTTCATCTACAATATCCTCATGATGATATTATCAGAAACATGGAAGAAATAGAGGTTGAATTGGAAATTGATAATTACAATAGAGAAATTGAACAAAAGATGAAGGAGATATAAGAAGCATAAATTTTATCCTTTGGTAGTGAGGAATATTTTGATGAGAACGAACCCCAAAGCCAACCTGATAAGATCCCTAGGCTGAGGATTGAAGAGTATCAACCTCCAAAGAGAGAACAAGAAGATAAGGAATCATCTGACATAGATACTAGGCAATTGGCTTATAAATCCTTTGTCTTGGATGACCAATTCATTAAATCTTCTGAATTTAAATCTTTCTTGTACAAACAAAAGGGAAAAATAATAAGGGAATCAGTTGTAGACATCACACCAAACAATGAAATCTATTCTTTGAACACATTAAAAGTGGATGTGGAGAATGAAATGAAGAAATAAATGAATCCAAAGAAAAGAAGAAAATTATTAGAGGAGTCTGGTGTGATGATCTTTCCTGGTTTGGAATTAAATTATGCTCTTGTTTTTGAAATATTTTTCACAGTAATGATTCCAAACACAAGCTTAGTCTAGAAAGGTAACAAAGGTATACACTGGATCAAGATACAATCCTGATGAGAATTCTTTTATGATCTCGGCTCTATACCCTCACATAAGAAGTCTATAATTATTGATACAAAAAAAAAATTGGCCATGTGATGACATTAAAACTGGGTGAAACTGATCCTGTGGTCACAGTTGATATTGGCATAAATGCTGCCAAATTGAACAAGGCACATATTCAAATGTTGATTAAAAAACGGGATATGTACAAATTGAATAGTGAAAGGATGCTCAAAGAAAATTATTTTCTAAGAGACACAATCAAGGATACATTCAAAGGATCCACTAAAATATTGACTCAAGGAGAAGGCTCCCAATTAAAGGACAAGTGCGAGGAACTACAAATGAATAATCAGCAGATGCACACTCAAGTGATCAAGGCCAGATTTGACACACTTTCTACAATATTCCATAAGAGGTACACTAATATGATGATATGGATGGACAAGTTATGGATAACTCACTCCAAGAATGACACTGTTGTTCAAGAACATAAAAGGATAAATGACAAGCTTTAAGAGATACAAAATAGAAACACTTCTGATATTGGGGCCATTGTAGCTACTAAAGACCTAATAAGGAAGCACAAAGACTATTACAAGGATCTTCAACCAAATTCCAAAGAGTTTATTTATGTTTCAAAAGAGGGTGTGCCTTCATTGTTCAATGACAATGGAGAGCTAAAAATTCATAATCAATGGATGAAAGAGTGCAAACCAATATTGTAGAGAGCCTTAGAAATAGCTAAGGATGAAGATCCAACATTAGAAGAGGCCTATGAGCATTTGGAAAGGATGATCATTATGGAGATTGCAGCGAGGAATCCTATGGAGGATTTTGATACATAGTTGAGTCAGGAGTACCTTGATCATATTAAACAAATTTATTTGTGGATCATTAGAGATTAATGTTAATATTTTATGTGTTTTTAAAATCACAAAAGACACTTATGAAGAGGTATAACCTCTTTAGGATATTGCTATTTAAGATGAACATGTGATGACTGAATAGTAAGAGCAAAAAAAGAGAGAATAGATAGATACACTAAAGAAAACTTTCATAATATATATCATGTAGATTATATCGTAAATGACCATGATGCATGCATGTATTTTGGCATAAAACAATAGAATATATTTAATGCTATGTGACTTCATGTTGGTGTCTATTGTTTGTTGATTTGAACAATTATCTAGCTATCTCCACATTGTTATTTCTCTTTTATTTGAACTTGTGTATCTAAGTTGATATTCAATTTCATCAGACACATTTGTTGTTATTGTGTGATCAAGTTAATTGATTTTTATCAAAGAATTAAAATCCTTTTAATTGATTACAGTAACTTGGAAGTAACATTTCAATCACTAAGAAAAGCCCTGTAATTGATAAGACTACCATTCTATCTCCTATTCGATATTATCTTGTTATTAAAATTGAGGATATACTTCATTTGACAATACACATATGTTGTAATTGTGTGATTCCTTTTAATTGGTTCCTTTAGGGAAGGATTAAAATCCTTCTAAATAAGTCACAGTACCCTGATATGATTGATTGGATCTATAAGTAGAGTTTTTACATCACATTCTTGCACATTTATAAATGGTATAATAAAAAATAAGTGCCAAAATATTATAATTGTACCCAATACTAGTCACCTATCATAAAACCTCATTGACTCCACTTACCCAATAAGGAACTAGTCCACTTCAAATTTTATTATACCTTACATATCCACTTTCATATTCTAAATTTCTAATTATCACATTAGGAGTAGAAGTAATTAACAAGCTTTTATCTATTCCACACTTTATGCCATTATGGATAGATCCTTAAATCCAATTGAATCACATAACACTTAGATCTGCTTCAGCTATCAAGGTCCACTCGCCTAGGTTTTGTAGAGCCTGAAGTGTAGGGAGTCATCAACCATATAGGTTAACTCCATTCGTTGGTTCAAAAACATTGCAATTATGATCATAGAACTTGGCATCCTCTTATGATTTGTAACCTGCATTTTTAAGAACCAACATGTTGCTTCCACATCAGACTCTTCAAAGGATGACATGAGTGACATTAAGGAGATGTTTCAGGCTGTGGCCAAGAAAATAACTACCATCAAGTAGAACTAGTCTGTGCCTCCTAAACCAACCTACCAAAACTATCAAGGCAGAAGATCTCCCTACCAAGAAAACGAGTGTGAAGGAGGTGCTCACACAAATATGCAAGCTTAGACAACTAATAAAATAGTTCTATTACCCTTTCTGGTGCAAAGTACTAACCTAAGCTCAAGTAGAGAGCTAGCAATGGGGTAAAACAATTTAGTCGATGACATCAACCCCTAGTGCCTCCCCTATAGCGATGCACATATTCATAGAAACTTCCTACATGACAATCTACAATAAAAGGTGGAAGAACAGTGCAACGAAGTGCAATGTCATACCATGGAGGTTATATATATGCCTCTACACAAATGGAAAACATGGTACTCACCGAACAAATGCAAGGGATGTTCTTGGAGCAAGAAACATATATTTCTTCCAATCACACACTCTTATCATGGATGGAAGAAGAAGAGGCATTGTATTCCAACAATGCATCCCCATTCAAATCCCCGCAAGTGCAATTAGATTACAACAGTCACTCAAAAAGGAGATTCACGGGCGAACCAGTCATCTCACAACTAGTTAGTTCACAGCCCAAAAGTGCTTCCAAATAGACAGCCAGTACCTCAACAGTGGCATAGTAATGTTCACCACAAAGTTAAATTATCATAACTAGGGCTAAGGAGTAGGAGTCTTCAAATCTGCCATTGGTCAATGTGGTGGAACAACTGAAAAAATAATTTGCTAATGTGTCCCTTTGGGATATCTTTGTTATTCTAGAACAAAAAACATTACTACATAAAGCTCTCCAGGAAGATCCAATCATTGATTCAATGGAGCAATCACCTAGGGGAAAAGCCATTGATCCATCACCTCCTACCAAAGTTCTCAAAAATAGCACATAGGTAGTCTCTACTAAAGTAAAAGATAAACCAAAACCCAAGCCCTTATTCCTAACCCTTATTGTGGGGAAGAAAATATTGCATAATTCCATGGTCGACTATGGTGCTAGCACAATAGTCATGCCCAAGAAGATAGATGAATCCTTAGGACTTAGCTATGAACCTTTAAAAATGGGGGTTATGCAGCTTGATGGGAACAAGTTCAAAATTGTAGGTGTTATCAAGGAACTTCCCTTGACTTTATTCTCCTGCCCTAGCATCATAGTCCTACAAGATACTGTGATCATAAACATTCCTCCCATGTTCGACCTCTACCTATCACAAGAATTCACTTCAAAAATAGGTGGGTATCTTTCTTTGGACTGGTCACACTTGATCCTAAGGACCAAGCATGGAGTAAAAATGAAGATAATATCTGAACCTCTACATTTAGAGCATGTGGATGATGAATCCATGATCAAATTTGAGGCTTCCCATACCTCTTTGACAAAAAGAAATGTACTGCATTGAGCTACTAGAGGATGAAAAAGTGACTAGGGACTAGATGGATTTAGAGGAAGTTCTCTTGAGTGAATATATAAATGTTGATCCTTTCAACAACTATCATGCTACCGGGTTAGGCACCTATGTCATCTATGTTGAAGATCAAGTGCTTTTGAAGGTCATGAAGGAACTAGAAATTCACCAAGCTTCAGAGCTATGGATGTTGCACTTTGATGGAGCAACATGCAAAGTCATTGCAGGAGTTGGGATATATTTGACATCCCCACACAATGAAAAGGAACTGAGGTCTTTCCACTTCTAGTTCACTTCTTTGAATAATGAAGTTGAATATGAAGGCCCAGGTAAGGTCTAAGTCGTGTAGATTGGATGGGCATCAAAAAATTTATGGTGTTTAGAGATTTCAAACTAGTAGTCAACCAAGGCCGAGGGACCTCAACTGCAAATAATTTCTGCATGAGATCCTATGGGCATAGAATCTAGGACCTGATTGAGGGATTCAAAGCCTTCAACATATAGATAGTGCACTTAGAATAAAATGTTGATGCAGATCACATGGCCACAATTGGATCTCAATTTGATCTTATTTATAACCTAATTCATAACGTACACTTTGTACAAGTAATAGTCTGACCAAAAATTCCAGATAATGATCAGAGCTGGCAAGTATTCAAGAGTGATGAACACATTACCGTATTCATCGAACAACCTAAAGAGTTCACTGACCAACTCCAACCAAATATTGTCGAGGCCTATTATTGAAAAATCATTCAACTAAAGTCTAGCAAGATTCCAAAGGGATTGGTCACTCTTGAAAACCTATTTGATTGTGATGATGCAAGAAATGACAAAAGGAAGTTTATAGCAGACAAAAGTGACTATGCAAACCTTAAGGTCAAAGATGGAAGAAAGCTCAAAGTTGGGAAGGATGTTTAACATCATGATAAAGAAAGGCTCATCAACTTTTTTGAGAAGTTGAAAGGAGTAGTGGCTTGTTCATATGATGACCTCAAGGGATATGATCCTGACATCATCCAACATACAATAGAGCTGTCAGAAGGTGCAAAACCTGTCTGCCAAAAGCATAGGCTAGTGAATCCAAAGATTGAAGCCTTGATGACACAAGAGCTGAAAAAGCTAATTCAGTCTCAAATCATCTTCTCAATCAAGCATAAAACATGGGTATCCAGCCTAGTTCCAGTCTAAAAGAATAATGGAGATATCCACCTATGTGTTGACTTTTGGGACCTGAACAAAGCATCCCTAAAGGACCAATACATGTTTCCTTCCATGGAGTCAATCTTCCAAACAGTGGTAGGATCAAATTGTTTTTCTCTACTAGATAACTTCTCTAGTTACAACCAGATTCAGGTCAAAGAAGAGGACCGACACAAAACAACGTTCACTACCAAGTGGGGACTGTTCACATATGCTAAAATGCCTTTCGGCCTCTCAAATGCGGGAGCCACTTTCCTGCGAGCAATGGATATCACTTTCAGCGAATTGATAACAATATTATCATAATCTATTTGGATGATCTAACTATATTCTCTAAGTAAAAGGATGATCACTTCAATCACGTAGAAATGGTTTTCAAAAAATGCCAAGAGTTCAAGGTATCCCTGAACCTAAAAAAAAGTTTCTTCGGAGTACCGCAACGAATTTTTTTAGGACATGTAGTGTCTTAAGAAGGAATTACAATTGATCTTGAGTTGGTAAAGGAAATCAGAGAACTTCCTCTACCACTCAACAAGAAAGGAGTCCAATCTTTTTTGGGGAAGGTTAACTTTGTAAGAAAATTTATTTCTAATTTTGGTGGAATAATTAGACTAATCACCCTAATGCTAAAAAATGATCAATTATTCAAATGGAAAAAAGAAGGTAGAGAAGCCTTCAAAAAGGTTAATGATGCTATTTCCTTATCTCCTATGCTAGTCAATCTAGACCTATCAAAGGACATTATAATCTATGTATTTAGTAGCAAGTAAAGCATCACTACTATCTTAACTCAAAAGGATGATGAGGAAAGGGAGAACATCCGATAGCATTTCACTCCTAAACCCTAAAGGAATATGATATGAACTACAACTTCATTGAGAGGAAAGTGTTCACAATTATAAAGTGAATCAAGAATTTGTGACACCTAATATCTTGCAATAAAGTGATTGTTTATGTCACACATTCCAATGTACGTGAGTACATCATGGAAGGAGAAATCACCGAAAAGAGGGCCAATTGGATCACTAAGATCCTTGAATATGACATTGAGGTTAGGCCTATAAATATCATCTGAGGAAGAGGATTGCATGAATATCTGGCACATGATGAGGAAATGATAGTTGAAGGAGAGAAATCAAAGTTGGTTCTAATGAATGAGTCTGAGTCTGAAGGCTACTAGTTGGCAGATGGGGTAAGGTTTATGCATACTATAAAATATCCATCGGGCCTTCCTCATAAGAAAAGATTCTACAAACTACAGAATAGTAGATATGTGCTCATAGAAGGGGTCCTTTTCAAAAGGAACTTCAACGCCATTTTATTGTGATGTATCACCACATAGAAAGTGAAGAGAATTCTTGATACTTTCCATAGTAGCCCCGTAGGCAGACACTTCTCTACAAAGACCACCACCATTGAAATCATGTGTGTTGGGTACTTCTAGCCTATGTTATTCAATGAATCATACTCCTTGGTAAAAGCTTGCAAGGAATGCCAATTCCTCAGAGGAAGAAGGAATTTTTTTTATAATGCCTCTCAATCCAATAGTGGTTGATGAGCCATTTGCACAATGGGGCCTTGATTTCATAAGGATGATCAATCATGCCTCTAGTGCCAAACAAAAATGGATTCTCATGGCCATGGACTACTTCACCAGGTGGATCAAAGCCACAACACTTGAGAACGCAACAAAGGAAAATATTGAAGACTTCCTGGAGGGGCTAGTAACAATATTTGGCCCACTAAAGACCATCATTTCTAAAAATGCTAAGAATTTCCTAGGCTCTAAGGTATTTCAATTTGCACTCATGCATAGAATATTCTTAAAAACATTGTTAAAATACTACCCATAGGGAAATGACCTGGTTTAGTCGACTAATAAAAATTTAGTTCGAGTTGTTAAAAGAATTGGGTTAGATCATTAGAAGGAGTGGCACAAGAACCTTCGGGAAACACTCTGGACAGATCGCATAACTCCCAAACAAGTCCTCAAGACTTCACCATATGAGCTAGTGTATAGAAAATAAGCACTATTTCCTATCTCATTTGAGATTCTTGCATTACAACTGCTCAAGTCCATGGAAATTGAAGAAAATGGAGCAATGGAGGTTCGGTTGGCTGAGTTGCATGAAGTACAAGAAAAAAGGGAAAAAGCATTGATCGCCATGTCCAACTGCTAGTAGGTACGTAAGAGATGGTTCGACAATAAAGCCTTGGACCAAGGCCTAAAGTGCAAGGACCTAGTGTTAAAATTCAACGAAAGGGTTGTAAGACCAGGCCAACATGAAAAGTTTGACAGTCTGTGGGAATGCCCTTTCAAAGTAATTCAATGCAAGAAAAATAATGCATTTGAATTAGAAAATATGGAGTACGAAGCATTGGGTATTCTGGTTAATGGAATTCACCTAAAATTGTTTAATTAAGTTTTAGTATCTTTTTTCCAATGTAAATATGTAAGTATTGTAATTATTTTCCTTCTTGTTTTTTGTTGGCCAGTCTTTCAATAAATTCCATAGTTAAAGGAAGTAGAAAATAAATGGAACCCATTATTGTAAAAAGTAGAGAGAACTAACTTGCAACCCATGAGGTAGAGAAAAATGACCCAAACCATGTTCTTTTCCACCATTTTAGGCAAGCTATCGAAGAGGAATATGAAAAATTGAAATAAACACATATGTGCAAAAAAGGAAAATTGAACACACATTGCAAAATCAAAAGGAAAAGGAGACAAAAATTTTAATATAAGTTTTATATTCATTATATATAGAAATATATACTTCAGTAATACATTTCAAAATGGCTTTGAGGCCACGCTTTCAAGGAATATCCATATAATATGTAGTTTCTTCATATCTATATATGATAGAGGCCCTTTTCAAGCATATATACAAAAAAGGATTAATAAAGTGATGATTTCTTATAACATAAAAGAGTTTTTAGTCTGGAGCAGAAGCAATGGAAGCATCAACAATAGCTTCTAGAATAACATAATCAATAGGAATGGGAACAGGAGCTTTGGGAACAACAAAAAAATCAACTGGAGCAATGGCGAATGGAAGAGGGAACACTAGGTTCCTGAAGTCAACATACCAATCAACATTGTAGAAGGGCACCACATTGTAGAAATGGAACATGAAGTGGTAGGTGCAAGTCACCCTTTGATGATGTTCTTCATGTGACTGGATGTGGAACCCACTCATGAATGGTACCCATGGTACTACTACATCTTCTTCAATATACTTACAAAGGTCACACGTCATTAGAAGGCCCGGACCAAACCCAACATTCACCACAATCTCTCTAAGACTGCCTAAGTAGTGCTTCAAAAATATTTCAAGCACTGGGTGAAGGATCATTGGCTTGGGAACCTAAGTATCAAGTAATGAGGTAATGAAGTGATAACATATGTCAGTATTGACCTTGTATTTATTCTCGCACTCAATGTAGTCCCTCTCCATAATCCACTTCATGGCTATGATAGCTAGTAAATGCTTATTCTTGGTCATTCTCTTCAAACACATATTTGAGATTTTACCTAGGAATGTTGTCTGGGACTTGTTACAAACTAGCCTAATGGGAGTATTCATGGTGCTAACCTAAGTTATGCAACTTTCTTGTACTAATCTCAATGCTACTGCCTAAGTCTAGCTCTATGCAACTGCTAATGCCAATTTCTACCTAACTTCCTAATACCAATTCTTCTCAAGTTGATAAGTGTGATTTTTATATTGTATAAATGCTTATTTATAGAAATAGCCAAGATATGCAACGTAAATCGCATGACATAAGCATGATGCTAATCGATTACAAACTCAAAAATCCCACTAGAGCTTGCTCGAATTTCCCACCCAGTTGTGTCTGCTAGGTACGGTTTGTTGCATGCAAGATTAATAAGAGCTAATTAGTTAGCATAAGGGGATGCTAGTCATTGGTGGTAGTCTTCATCACCAAGTGCTGAGGTGTTTTGTTGCAAGCATTTTCTAAACTCCAAGGCAGAAAACAAATATTTTCAAGTACTTATTACATATTTTAACTTATTCATTGTTTTTGGTATATTAATTTCCAAAGCATGCGTAAGATTAGGCCACCTTCAATCACTAGCTCAATTTCAAAGAAAATCATATCATAGGACATCATTACCAAGTGTCATTATGAACTATTGTCATTTCAAAATGGTAAGGAATTCATTTTACACAAGCAAAGAATTGGCGATACATGCCAAATTTAATGCTAAAAGGAAATTGTTGTATACCACTCCAAGAAAGAAATAATCTAAGTATTGCATGCAAAAGGCTAAAATTGTGAAAGCTTCTTGAGTATGCTACCTAGAGCAAAGAGTTTCAAGCACAGACAGAGCCAAAGTAGATTGTAGAAAAATTTGAGCATAGCAAAAATTTACAGCAAAAAGGAAAATGGCTGAAAGTTCTCAAACAAAATTACTAGGAGAGGCAATGAAAATATTGTTTGATGTACGTGCATTACCAGCTACCCATATATTTGAAGATGTTTCTTACACTTTTCCTAGGATGTCAGAAAATCCAAAGTGGGTAAACACGTGGGCCTCAAAAAAGCAAAAAACCCATAGAGACCAGAGCCAAATAAAGGAGCAATGGGATAACATTCATGATCCAATCCTTGTGAATAACCCTAAGACTCTTAAGGAGGTGGTCTATGATAGGATGAAGAAAATT
This sequence comes from Sequoia sempervirens, assembly GCA_007258455.2. Classification (NCBI taxonomy): domain Eukaryota; kingdom Viridiplantae; phylum Streptophyta; class Pinopsida; order Cupressales; family Cupressaceae; genus Sequoia; species Sequoia sempervirens. The sequence continues at coordinate 57,822 of VDFB02045723.1, read as the reverse complement.
AGCGACTTAGATTCTTTGTCTTAGAAGCAATGGTTTAACGAGCTTCCATAGTATATGGTCTTGTTTGTGCACTACCGCCCAAAGCTAGTCAATGAGGCCATTAATCATTTCAACCTGGATACCAACACCATCGAGGGTTGGGAGCTAAGAGTTAATGTCTGTAAAGAATCTATCTAGAACATGGTATATATCCCTGAACAAAGCTCCAAAGTGGATAAGATGGAGTCATTCAATCCAGTAAAGTGGGTGAAAATATGGAAGTCCAAAGATTTTTCTATAGATTTTTATAACAAAGAAACCCAAAGGCCCAAGGAAGATCATAAAAAGCCACCACATATTCCAATGGCACACAATTATTTCTCTGTAGACCTACACAATGTCTTCTCAATGATGTCATTTTTTTGTGGCCTGGACACCTTCAAATACATTTAGGATTTTCAGCTGGGCCTAGGGTTCTAGTTGCGTAGAAAACATTCCTTTTTCTGGTATGAATTTATATAAATCATCATTGAGGAGATGCCAAGGAAAATAAGGGACTACAAAATGCAACAAAGGTTCAAGTTTCCTTCTTTCCTCACCCATATGTTTTTGCATCAGAACCCTGATTTCTTCAAAAAACATGTGAGGTTGGCTATATTTGATGAGAAGGGAAGAAGAAGGCCAGTTTCTATATGGACTCCTCTCCTCTCCTCAAATTATGATTATTATGCATTTTCAGATTATTTCTTGACTTCAATTCAATAAGATTTGAGTGAGGATGGCAGTCTTTACTAGCTCGCCAGAAAATAAACAAAGTATATGTAGAGTTTCACTCTAAAATGCAACTGGTTTCTCAAAGAATATTTCTCATTCATTTGGATATACAGCTTCATTAGGGAGCCATTTTGGCTTCTGACATGTCTCACAAACTGGGTGCTAGCCCTCGAAATGTTCCAATAGGTATCAATTATTGACTATAATTTTTGCAAAAGATTAGCCAAGAAGAAAGGATTTTTCACTTGCAGCTAATCTTTAAATCAATGGTAATGGATAAGAAGAAGATGCATATGCTACTCAAGGAAAAGCTGGCTCATCTGGGGCTAGTATGGATTTGCGAAAAATGGCATTACAACCCTGACAATGACTTACCAAATAAACACATCAAGGTAATGCACAGTCCCTGACCTTACTGGGAGAAGTGATGGAACCCACTAGAGGACTAGGATGAGTTATTGGTTGACCTAGCTCATATTCCAACTAAGGATAGTAGCCCACCATGGCTTAAGTTCTACTTCTGGTCAGCAAAGTATAATGACAAGCGCCAAATAGGGGCCACTAAAGCAAGGAGAGAATTAAGGATTTCTGGATCCACTAACAAGAAATCCAACACCTTGATGCCCCTTATCAAAGCATAGAGATGGATGAAAGGTTCGATAAATTGTGGAATGATGCACATACTCATTCTGACACAAGAGATGAAGATATTTAATAAGAGGAGACTAGAAAATATATTGGGAAGGGAAAGGAGAAGGAAATGGAGGCACAGATGGCCCTAATGCAACTAAAAGAAAAGGTGACAAAGCAACCTCATAAGGTTTCTTTGAATGTGAGGGTGAACATATCATGTGCAAGGCCCTCACTGACTCACACCTGGACCACAAAAAAAACTAGAACAACATCACAACAATAGTTAAAGGAAATGGAGGTGGATGAAAACAACATTTAGAGGCAATGGAGGTGGAGGATTTCCTGCTTGTCAAATGGTAGTGCACAAAATTAGTTTTTCGAGAGAGTTCGCATGAGGCCATAGAAATCTATGAGCATGCAATGAGCTAGAGACTACAACCATCTAAACATCAAGTAATTTTTTCTCCCTCTTCTCTTGTTTCACAATCTTTAGTTTCTCCTATTCTATCTGTGATGCCCCTCATGTAAGGTATTGTCCCCCCTTTTTCCACTTCTATTGCAATGGTCGTAGGAGGTTTCTCCTAGTTTTTCTAGGTGAGACCATTTTCCTGGAATCCTCGAAAGACCTTTCCACCTTTCATCATAGGCCAATCCACATATGCTATCGCCACCTTTTTCCTCCATGAATACCTTGGATACCCCTCTTCCTACTACTAAATCAACCACTACCCAGTCTACCCAGTAGATGTAATCAACCATGACCTTGCTACCGCCACAACACCTAATGAATCCTCTTGATGGATCACAAAGTAGACTTTGGCATGTTCCTCCATTCTCCCCATAGACAACCAATCTCCTGAAGAATAAAATTTATGTAACCACTACCCTCTCATTCCCTTTCGCCCTTCCTCCTGATGCACCTCTTGTAGATGGGCTAGTGTAGTCACCAACACAATTTATGGTGGATTGTGATAAAACCAAAGAAGCATAGGCTATCAAGATATAGAAGTAAAGGGCCAAGGATTCTAAGAGGTTGGCCCAGCCAAAGGTGCAAAATATTTTCAATGAGGCTTAGTAATTGCTACATTTCACAACCATGAATATGACCATCATCAAACCCCATGGAGAGATGCAACCCGATGATTACAACATGTATGCCATGGGTCTTGATCTGAGCGTAGCAAGGTTGCAAGACAAATTTGAGCTCATGGAAGAGACATAGCGGGTGGTGACCACTGACTTCCTCAAGTTTGGTTACCAGTTAAAGAAGAGAGAAGAAGAGTTGAAAATTGTTAAGGAGAGAGTCAAGGTCCTGTTGGCAAAGGAAAAGGAAAGTGATGCAAAATTTGCACACTTATTAGAAAAAGTGCAGACTGAGTAGGCTAAGCTCTGAGAGGAACTTGAAAAGTTCCAATCCTATGATCCTAATCTGATCACTGAGCTACAACAAAAAAACCAAGAATATCAAGACTAGTTAGCTCAGGTGGAGCAGGAAATGGAAAAAAAATGTGAGGAGTTTGACCATCAACACACTCAATTAGAGAAAAAAATTACTAGAAGGACATAGACTTTAAGGATTGAAGGGATCAATTGGAGAATGAATTCCAGGAGATGAAGTCTTCCCTTGAAACATAATCAACAAACAAAAAATGAGCCTAAGAAAACTGGTCCGCAAAATTGAGAACCCTATAGGGACAACTTGCAGTTGCAAACAAAAGGATTGTAGAGTTGACACAAGATATTAGTTCAAGGGATACAAAGATCAACTCTTTGAAGAGTCTTCCCCAAACCCCCCCTACCTAGTCAGATCTCCTTCCAATGGCTCAACAATTATACATCTCATACTAGGAAAAAATCAAGGCTTTTTGCTTGACTCTTTAGCCAATGCTCCAATTTATGGTGGAGGCAAAAATTTTGAGTAGGGAAGTGCATGGGGCGATTGAGTGGTTCCCTCAATTCATCATGGAAAAGGTTTCTGAAGCAAATAATTTTTTGGATAAGCTATACATAGTCTCATATGAGGACTTAGGAAATGTAGGGATTGGGGACCAAAAATTCACTACCAAAACAGCAAATAGGTTCATCCACTACCATGCAACCATCCTTCATGCTAGCAAGTGCACTGCTGCACTAGACCAAACCATGAATATCATGTGAGCTAGGTTCTCCCAGCTAACTCATATGGGCTTACCCTCCCCGTTTCTTTCTGACGACTCAGTGGCTACAATAGAGTAGATTTTGGCCAAGATATAAGAGAAGCAGCAGGACACATCAACATTCTAGAGCTTTAGCCAACCCCATACTGTAGTGGATATTAAAGGCATCACTCATTTGATTGTGAGGCTACTGTTCTAGCTCAAGTCTGGGGCTGGTATATCCATGATGTTGCCTTACAAAGAATTGATCAATATGAGCGGAGCACAAGAGAATCTATGCAACATATCAACACCATCCAAGGCCGACTGGTTGCCTCTATAGATAGCTCTCTCTAAGCTTTGATTGCATCACCCAATGGATAGGACTCTGGTCTATGAGCTAGAAAATTTTGGTCTCCTCATTCTATAGGGTAAATTCCCTTGGTAGTCACCAAAAGTTGTGAATCTTAAATTCCTCGAGCTCCCTTCGAGTGGTTTTTGTGTTTGCTAAGTACCAGCCCTCACCTCATCTATTTTGAACATCATCAGGCCCCTTTTTGAAAAAAATAATCCACAATTGCCACATGTCTGCCAAGCACTCCTCACAAAAATTTCTTCCTTCACTCTCCTATAAGCCCCCACCATGCTTCCACGTGTCTTCACTACGGGTACTTCAATGCTGCTTCCTTCCACTTTTCAAGCGGACCCCGTCTACATGCCACGTTGCCTCCATTCACATACACATTTTGGCATGCCCCATAGTTGGTGTCAATAGTGGAGGATGCCTCCATGTGTCTTCACAGCATGGGTTTTCATCGCAAGGAGGGAGGAATTCACCAAAGGCTTCGATATGTCTCCACATGTCTCCTCTGCAAGGATTCTATCATAGGGGAGGAGAGAGTGAGCAACATTCCCTACTAGATTGCCACATTTTCTAATGGCCTTCATTGGTGAATTACACATGTTTGCACAAGGTTTTTCTAGGACCACTGCCATACTTCCCAGGGGATGCATTTGGCTTGAGTGCGACTATATTCATGGCTCAAATCTTTTTTGTTGTAATGACCAAGGGAAATCATTGTTGCAAGCATCATTGCTCATGATACAAAATATTTTATGTTATTTCCCACTAGGTAGTGGGATTTTTTATCTATATATACTACTTCTGCCTTCTGAAAATGAGTTTGAAAGATTAAAAAATTAGAAGAAAGACACTAGTTCTTTTGTATTGATTTTAGATTATTGTATGAGACTCACAAACGATGCCATTGTTTGTCCTTTCTATTTTCTTAAGCCATTTGATACAACATTATACTATGCCATTATAGTCCTGAATTGTTTATTTGCTAAACTTGTATGATTTTAATACGAGTTTGTTGGTCTAGACCATGTCTTTGACTCTTGTTTTCAATAAATGTGTATGGGAATTATTTTATGTCATTTAATAAATTGTTCAAGTTTTCATCTTTAATTTATTTTGGGACTTAGTAGATTAATGATTGGTCCCTTAAATTGCATCCCTAAAGATAGATTTATTGTTCCTATATCTACATATTGGTGCATTTCCTTAGTTATATCTTTATCTCTTATATTTTCTTCCTTTTCCCATTCTAAAACCCAAGTATAGAAGAAGCTAGCTTCTTTAAAAACCTGAAGGCCACTTATTTTAGCACAATTGATCCCCCCATTAACTAAGTTTCCCATAAAGGCGGTTACCTTGCCAATTTTTTGCATCAAAACTATAAAAAAGAGAACTAAAGTTAACTCCGCCTATAGTGAACTCTTCTAAAAACAATAGTTTACCCTCCTATTTTTTCTCCATCAAATGGGAGAAATTATTTTGTTCTCTCTAACATCCCCCCCTAATTTCTATCATGGTTTATTTCACCATTTTCAATCCCCAAAATTTTTCTTAAGTGCTCAAAAGCATCCTTTGTTAATGGCTTGGTAAAAATATCCGCTAACTAATCTTTAGATCTACAAAATTTTAGTTGAATTTCACCAAAGTATTCACCAACTCTCTAATAAATTGATATCTTGTATCAATATTCTCGCTTTTCTTGTCGAAGACATTATATTTTGATAATGCAATTGGAGATTTGTTGTCACATGAGATAGATTGCTTGGCATGCTACTGATGTGGTTGCAACATATTCTACTTCAACTAATGAAAGAGTCACTATGGGTTGCTTCTTTGATGCCCATTAGACTGCACTTGTCCCATAATGAAATACATATCCAAAATTACTCTTCTATTCATCAATGTTGCCTACAAAATCACTATCAATATATCCATTAAAACAAAAAGCATTATTTTTGTAATACAAAATTCCATATTCTATTATTCCTATTACATATCTCAATATCCTCTTTCCAACTTGCCAATGTGAGTCTTTTGGTAACTACGTGAATCTTGAGATTAAAATAACCCCATACATAATATCTGGTCTTGTAGTTGTAAGATACATCAAACTTCCAATCAATCTTTTAAACATTATAGAATCAACATTAGGCCCTTTTTCTTCTTTGCTAACTTTAGTTACTCTTGCAATTTATGTAGATTTTGGATTACAATTCAATATTCTAAACCTTTTCAACACATCTTTTGCATATTTTGATTGAAAAATGAAAATTCCTTTATATGATTGAACAACTTCAATGCCCAAGAAATACTTTATCAAACCTAAATCTGGACCATCCCATACTCTTTCTTCATTGTTGATGTAAATGCATTTATAGATAAACTTCCAATGAAAATTAAATCATCAACATATAAAAACACTATCAAAATTTGACCTTCTTTATTGATGTTTGTGTACAATGTTGGCTCATAATCCATTGTTTTGCATGCATGAATCAATTTTACTATACCATGCTCTTGGTGCTTGTTTGAGACCATAGAGCACCCTCTTTAATTTGTAGACCATATATTCATGTTCATGCACTTTATAACCTAGTGGTTGCTTCACATATACTTCTTCTAGAAAACCATTCAAAAAGATTGATTCAAGACATCCATTTTAAAAACTTTCCAATTATTTTGTGTAGCTATTGTTAAAACCATTCTAACAGTATCAAGTCTAGAAATAGGAGAAAATGTCTCATTGTAATTAATTCCATAATGTTGTGTAAAACCTATTGCTGCTAAGCTTGCCTTGTATTTTTCAATCTCACCTTTTGCATTAATTTTTTTTATAAGCCCATTTGACTCCAATGCAATCCTTACCTTCAGGTAGATCAACTAGCTCCCATGTGTGATTTCTTTCAATGGAATCCATTTCTTCATCCATAGAATTTTTCCAATGATCCTCCTTGTCTGCTTCCTCAAAATAGACAAGATCATGAGAGAATAAAGAAAAATTTGAGCATAAATCCAAATTGTCTTCTCCATGATTATAGATCTCTTTCAAAATTCTCACTTTCTTACCTTTATATTTTGACCTGAATGAAGCAAGATTATGATTTCATTCATCATTTACTTGTGAATTAGAAGTAGGATGATGTGCATGACCTAATGATTCACCTTGTGCAACATTTCATGGTGTTCTTGTTGTTCTCATTATTCCTTTCAAACTTGTCTAATGATTTTTGGGCAGAAGTAGTAGCATGTGCCATATATATTTTGAATAGAAGTCCTAAAAAGATTGTGAATGGAAAACTTCCACAAGAAGCATGGGATGGTAAGAAGCATAATATATTTCATTTGAGAATTTTTGGATGTGTTGCATATTAACTAGTGTCATCTGAATTGAGAAGGAAATTGGATGATAAAAGTGACAAATGTATTTTCATTGGTTATAGTGAACAATCAAAAGCATATAAATTGTATAATCTCATTTCAAAGAAAGTGATTATTAGTAGAGATGTAAAATTTAAGGAAGAAGAGGCATGGGATGGAAGCATTGAAAAATCAATCACAATTAGAGGACCAATTCCACAAAATGAAGAAGAATTTGAATAAAAAATTGTGCAAGGTAATCAATCAAATCCACATGAAGGATAAAATACACCTAAAAAAACACTACAAAATGTTGTACAAGGTGAATCATTAGGTCATGCACATCATCCTACCTCCAAGTCAAAATTAAGTGATGAATAAGATCCTACTCTTGCCTCATTAAGGCCAAAATATAAAAGTAAGAAAGTGGGAAGTTTGAAAAAGATATATAATCATGGAGAAGAAAATTTGTATTTATGCTCAAATTTTTCTTTATTCTCTCATGATCTAGTGTATTTTGAAGAAGCAATCAAGGAGGATCATTGGAACAAGGCTATGGATGAAAAAATGGATTCCATTGAAAGAAGTCACACATGGGAGCTAGTTGATCTACCTGAAGGTAAGGATTGCATTGGAGTCAAATGGGTTTACAAAACAAAATTTAATGCAAAAGGTGAGGTTGAAAAATACAAGGAAAGGTTAGTAATAAAAGGTTTTGCACAACATTATTGAATTGATTACAATGAGACATTTTCTCTTGTTGCTAGAATTGATACTGTTAGAATGGTTTTAACAACAACTACACAAAATAATTGGAAAGTTTTTCAAATCGATGTCAAATCAGCCTTTTTGAATGGTTTTCTAGAAGAAGTATAAGTTAAAAAACCACCAGGTTATGAAGTGCATGAAAATGAAGGCATGGTTTACAAATTGAAGAAGGTACTCTATGGTCTCAAAAAAGCACCAAGAGCATGTTATAGTAGAATTGATTCATACATGAAAAGAAATGGATTCAGTAGAAGAAAGAGTGAACCAACATTGTACAAAAACATCAATAAAGGTCAAATTTGTATAGTGTGTTTATATGTTGATGATTTAATTTTCACTGGAATTTTATCTATAGATGCATTTAAATCAGCAATGAAGAAAGAGTTTGAGATGATAGTTTTAGGTTTGATGAAGTATTTTTTGGGCATTGAAGTTGTTGAATTAGATAAAGGAATTTTCATTTGTTAATCAAAATATGAAAAATATGTGTTGAAAAGGTTTAGAATGTTGAATTCTTCTCCAACATCTACAATAGTTGTAACATGCACTAAAGTTAGCAAAGAAGACAAAGGGCCTAACATGTCGATTCTACAATCTTTAAAAGATTGATTGGAAGTTTGATGTATCTTACAACTACAAGACCAAATATCATGTATGGGGTTAGTCTAATCTCAAGATTCATGGAGTCACCAAAAGACTCACATTGGCAAGTTGGAAAGAGGATATTGAGATACGTAGCAAGAACAAGAGAATATGGAATCTTGTATTCCAAAACTAATGTTTTTTATTTGAATGGATATACTGATAGTGATTTTGCAAGTAGCATTAATGATAGGAAGAGTAATTCTAGACATGTCTTTCATTGTGGGATAGATACAGTCTCATGGGCATCAAAGAAGCAACCCATAGTGACTCTTTCGTTAGCTGAAGCAGACTATGTGGCAGTCACATTAGCAACATTCCAAGCAATTTAGATGAGGAAAATATTGATGGATCCAATGCAGGCTCAAGAGGAGCCAACATGAATCTTGTGTGACAACAAATAAACAATTTCATTGTCAAAAAATCATGTCTTTCACAAGAGAAGCAAGAATATTGATACGAGATATCACTTTATCAGAGAGTTGGTGAATGGTGGTGAAATTCAACTAAAATTTTGTAGATCTAAATATTAGTTAGCAAATATTTTTACCAAGGCATTAGCAAAGGATTTTTTTTGAGAACATAAGATAGAGTTTGGGCATTATAAATGATGAAATAAACCATGGTAGAAATTAGGGGGAAATGTTAAAGAAAATAGAATAATTTCTCCCACTCGATGGAGAAAAATTAGGAGGATAAACTGTTATGTTTGGAAAACTTCACTCACTGTAGGCAGTGGAGTTAACTTTAGTTCTATTTTTCATAGGATATTATGCATTATCTAATATGTAGTTCATTGCATTGATAGAGTAATTTTCTTTTGTTTTTTCTACAATTTTAGGCAGTCTTCTGATCTGTTAAGATTTCTATAAATGAAGACTCTTTTAATCTATTTTGACACAATAAATAAAGCTAAATCAAATTTGTATTGCTATAGCAATTTGATATTCTCTATTTTTCTTTTTTTTTTCTTGTTTCTTTCAATCTTTAAAATTGTTATCAGTTCCTACTATTGCCTCATTGAGGTCAAAATACAAAGGTAAGAAAGTGAGAAGTTTGAAATTTATCTATAATCATAGAGAAGATTTAATAGATCAAAAAATTATAGAAAAGATTCTCAAGTGTTTACCTATTAAATTTGATGCTATAGTAGTAGCAATTAAAGAATCCAAGGATTTGACACACTTATCTATAGAATAATTAATGGGATCTTTGTTAACACATGAGTCCAAAATGAATAGAAATAACAATACTTATTTTGAGAATGATTTCAAGTCACATGAATCATTTAATAGAGGTAGATGAAGGTCAAGCTTCAGAGGAAGAGGCAGAGACAAAGGTGGTGGAAGTGATTCAAATCAAGGTGAAAGGAATAATTAAAACAACAACAATAGAGGATGTGGAAACAATAATTCCCAATAGAATTCATAGAGGTTTGATAAATCTAACATATAGTGTTATTATTGCAAAAAATATGGAAATTATGCAAATGACTGTAGAAAGAAACAAGGAGATTTGGATAAGTAGAATGCTAATTACTCAAATGAATCAAGATCTAATTTTGAGAATATGTTGCTCACATGTAATGTTGCTCAAGGAAGCACTAGAAATATTTTGTTTTTGGATAGTGGATGCAGTAACCACATGACCAAGAATAAAGATTTATTTGCTAGTCTCGATAATTCTATTAAGTCTAAAGTGAAATTGGGAAATGATAATAAAGTGCTTGTATTGGGTAAAGGAGTTATAAATTTTTTGATGAAAAATGGTAAAAGTAAATTTATTCCTAATGTTTATTTTGTACCTCGGCTAAAACATAATCCTATGTCTGTTAGATAGTTATTACAAAAAGGGTAGAGGCTATCTTTTATGGATACTGCTTGCATAATAGTGGATATATTTCCAAATGATGGGTTGATTACAAGAGTGGAGATGGCCAAGGATTGAATGTTCTCCATTCAAATTATGTCCACCATAGGAGTAGAAGACACTAATTTCAAAAATGTTTGTTTAGACCAATCATGGCTATGGAATTTAAGGTATGGACATTTATATTTTGGAGGTTTGAGTTTGTTGGAAAAGAAACATGAGATTTTTGAGACAACCTATCAAGGTAATGCAAAGGTGAAAGTAGCTAAATTACAATCTCTTAGAAGAACTTTTGAAAATTTGCAAATCAACGAATCAAAGTCTATAGACCAATTTATGAGTCAAGTCGTGAATATTGTAAACCAAATTAGATCTAATGGAGAAGATTTAATAAATTGAAAGACTACCTAAAACTATAGAAAAATAAGAAAGAAAACTACTCTATTAATGCAATGAAATACATATTACATAATGTGTAATATCCTATGCAAAATAGAACTAAAGTTAACTCCAACACTTACAGTGAAGTCTTCCAAAAGCAACATTTTATCCTCCTAATTTTTCTCTATCGAGTGGTAGAGATTAATATATTTTCTCTAACATTCCCCCCTAATTTCTACCATAGTTTATTTCACCATTTTCAATGCCCAAACTCTATCTTAAGTGTTCAAAAACATCCTTTGTTAATTTTTTGGTAAAAATATCCACTAACTAATCTTCAAATCTGCAAAATTTTAGTTGAATTTCACCAACTCTCTGATAAAGTGATAAATTGTATCAATATGCTTGCTTCTCTTGTGAAAGACATGGTTTTTTGACAATGTAATTGCTGATTTTTTGTCACACAAGATTGATGTTGGATCCTCTTGAGCTTGCATTAGATCTATCATGAGAGCCATGTAAATATGTTCTTAGTGTGTAGATCTATTACTAGTGTCTCTAACATGAATTGTGGGAAATATTTAGATGTCACATCTACTAAGATCAGTGAAGATAATGGAGTGCTTTGTCCTCATATCCATATGAGAAAGTCCCATATTAATCAAATGATAGTGGAGAGTGAAGATAGTGTTACAAGTTGTGAGCATTCTTTGTTGGAGAAGAGAAAATATTTTATCCTCCCTACCTATTTCAATGAATGAAACATTGAGGAGAATGTGTTTTGGTTTCTCGTTTTACTGTAGATGATCTAGATAGATTTGAAATCATGGAGAGAGTGTTTGGAACTATGCATATCGTTAAACTAATTCAAGTTATATGTAACTATGCCCCATTTGATTATCCAAATTTTATCTCTCAACTTGTTATATATCTACCACATCACAAACAAGAGAAGATATATTGTGTTAGCTGGTAGATCTCTTGTTGTCATTGTGGTTGACTTGAGAATATATATTTATTTAGAGACTAAGTTGATTTAATGTTGGATGGTTCCAAAAACTCTCTATATTATTGTGAACTTTCTTGGATCATCTAGAGGAAAATTAGGATGTACAACACTTTATTTTCAACATTTATTGCAATGCAGTAGGTCAAGTGAATACTATTTTTTTTGTTTCCAACAGCAAGGTTCACAACATGTGAGATAGTGGAAAGAATGCTATTTTCATCCGTCAACTAAGGAAGATCCTAGTAAATGGAAGGAGAAAGATAAATAAATACCTAATTTCCATGGAATCTTTCCCAAGGAGCTTACTTCAAAGTTCAAGACAAGTTCAGGTACTTAAGGATTCTTCTAATATATTTTTAATGGTTTATATATCACTTATTTTTCTTTCAGGCTTTATGGTATAAAATATTACTTGAATGAGCTAATATAGCATGGATTTAAATGTGGAAAAACTAGGTGGAATTTAGAGGTCTTTTAACAATGTACAATGTGTCAATCTCCTTCTTGTAATGTTTTGATTAGATTAAAATGGGAATGACACGTACCCATTACAAAATGGCAATAGAGGCCCAATGAACGGACTAGCGAGAAGTGAGGCATCCAAAAGAAAAAAAAATGCAAGTAACAGACAAATAGGAACAAAAAACACAAAGCGTTAAACATAACTACTAAGTAACCAGACCAACTACTAGTCTCCTAGAAACTAAAGGACGCTATTGGAATACCACTACTTAGCTAGGAACTGGAGGTCCTTGTCAAAGGTCAGGGAACCCTTGTGTACACTCAGGATCTCCTCAACACTAGGTGGAGTAGGGTTGTCCTCCTTCTTCTGCCTTTTTTTGAATGTCCAAGATCATGACTGACCTCTATCATCTTTTTACCCTAACTATTGTGTAGTTCTTATTGAAAAATTTAAATTTTAATCATAGTGTTCTTGACCATCTCCTTCCTATAGTCCACATTATCTTGGAGACACTTCAACATTTTTTCTTGATTATAGTGTATAGTGGAAATTTCTTGTTGCAACTTAACCTTGTCCTCCTTCGTCCCCACCAAAACTTTGAGAAAATTCACCTCACTCTCCTAATTCACCCATTTTTCAAAGAACTTAGTGAGCAAGGATAACAAATCCCAATCCCAACCATCCTTGACCTCACCTAGCCAAGACATCTTCTTCTTAAGCACCTTAGCTTCAGGAGCCTAAATTCTATTATTCTTAGTGAAAATCTGGTCCATAAGCCACTTCAAAATGTCATTCTAAATAATAAAAATTTCCAAAATATCATTCAACTTCTACCATAGGGGAACACAAGCCTCACAACCATCCTAATCGAAATTGGGCTCACCAGAGTTGTCATTCAATTTAACATACAGGTTGGGGGATCTTTTGAGGGCTAGTTGGGTTAGTGGCCATGGATGATTTGTAAATTTTAGAAACATCATCATGGATAGGGTATCTAGTAGGATAGTTTTCAAGGGTAGGTTTCCATGAATCATCATCCAAGTTCTCAAAGTTATCAGAACTAGGAGTAGAAATGGGAGTGGGGTTAAGTAGGAAAACATTATTTTTGAGGTCAGGAGTAGAGGCCCTGTTAACAAGGGTTTTACCCCATGCCCTAGTAACTCTAAGAGTGGTGGATGAAGTCTCCTTACTACCACAAGTGGAATGGGGGTCTATTGTGCATGTTTTGTACACATGCCCCGCCGTAGGCAGGGACCCCCTCTTTTTTTCTCTCGACAACTCATTCTTGCTCTTGTTGGGTAATTTTTTATCATACATCAATTTTTGTGCCCCTTCCCTAGATTCCAAGTAGGTCACATTCCTTATAAGGATCAATTTACCCTTGACCATATTCATGTACCTAATTTTTATGCCAGGTCTTTTGCTTTCATGGAAATGCCCCTACGGGTTTCCCTTCATCTGTTACCCTCATGAAACTGGAGCTATGGGTTGTCACTCATGTTTCACCACTGAGTGGTGAGTGATGCCCAAAATTTTCCCACATGGTGGGCTTCACACTTAGTTTCTCCATTTGAGCCTTGACCAAGCATCCAAATGAGTGAGAGCTTCCACATCTCACCTAAATTGGGTCTTCCATACAAGGAAATAAATGCATGCCATTAATAGAAATTGGCCTATAAACACTACTCCCAACCCTTCATTTTTCTTAGGGAATTCGAATATGAGGTAGAAACAAAGCCCCCCTTCCTTTTTCTACCTTTTGCCTTGTTCCTACTAACTTTGTCCTTGATTGCTTGATTCTCTTTTTCCTTCATTTTTTCACCTTGGGGACAAGTTTCCAATGATTTCGGATGTTTTTGTGATGCCTAAGTGAACTGCCAAGGTTTCGTTAAGTTTTGGGAAGTTGTAGAAATTTCCTTTCGGGCCATCGTCCCTCCACCGCATCAGAACTTTCTTTGCAGTTTGTCATCCCTCTGCCAGCATCGTAACTTTCCTTGTGGGCCACCATGTGTGAGCCGTCATGTTCTCATTGTCATTTTAAAAGGGTAGTGACCCTTTGGCTTCCCCCTTATAAATCTCCACATTTCTGGAATGGGTGCAAACTTCAAGTTTTAATCATCTAGGGACCATCAAATGAATGTCTTCACATGTGTAAAGGGGTTTGTATCAAATTTTCCATGTCTTTAGACATCGTGGAACTTTCCTTTTGGGTCGCCATACCTCCGTAGCCATTTGGGAACTTTCCGTTCGGGTCACCATCCCTCCATGGCCATTTGGAAACTTTCCTTTGGGTCACCGTCCCTCCGTGGCCATTTGAGAATTTTTCTTTCAAGTCACCATCCCTCTACCACCGTCAGAACTTTCCTTTCGGGGTTTCATCCCTCCATGGCCATTTGGGAACTTTCCTTTCAAGCTTCCATCTCGTCATGTCTATTTCAAAACTTTCCTTTCAGGCCACCGTCCCTTCATGGTTGTTTGGGAACTTTCCTTTCAAGCCACCATCCCTTCATGGCCGTTAGGGAACTTTCCTTTTGGGTTGTCATTGCTCCATTTCCATTTCAAAACTTTCCTTGTGGGCTGCCATTTGCGGGGCCGTCGTGTGCTCATTGTTGTTTGAAAAGGGTGGCGAACCCCTGGCTTCCCCCTTCCAAATTTCCACATTTCTCGAATGGGTGTAAAATTGAAGTTTCATCATCTAGGGACCATCAAATGAATGTCTTCACATGCCTAAAAGGGTTTGCATCAATTTTTCCATGTGTTTAGACATTGCAGAACTATCCTTTCAGGCCGCAGTCCCTGCGTGGCCATTTGGAAACTTCCCTTTCGGGCCTCCATCCCTTTGTGGCTATTTGGGAATTTTCCTTTCAAGTCATTGTCCCTTCATGGCCATTTGGGAACTTCCCTTTCGGGCCACCATCCCTCCGTGGCCATTTGGGAACTTTCCTTTTGGGTAGCCATCCTTCCGTGTCCATTTGGGAACTTTCCTTTCAGGTCACCATCCCTCTATAGTTGTTGGGGAACTTTCCTTTCAGGTCACCATCCCTCTGTGGGTGTTTGTGAACTTTTGATTTGGGCCATCTTCCCTTCATGGCCATTTGGGAACTTCCCTTTCTGTCCGCTATCCCTCCATGGCCATTTGGGAACTTCTCTTTCAGGTCGCTATCCCTCCGTGGCCATTTGGGAACTTCTCTTTCGGGTCGCTATCCCTCCGTGGCCATTTGGGAACTTCTCTTTTGGGCTGTCGTCCCTCTGTTGTCATCCATGGGAACTTTTTTTTCAGGCCACCATCTCTCTGCCTATCATCCACCGTCTATTTTTCATCTATCCATCTATCATTCATTCGTCATCTCACCCCCATCCCTCTACCCGTTATTCTTTCATCGTCCGCCTACTATCTGTTGTCGCTTCATCCATCATCCATCTGTCAGTTGTCCCTTGTCCCTCTAGTCATTGGCCATATGATGTCTGCCTACCATCCATTTCCCACCATTTGTTTGTCATGTATTTTTTGTCGTTCATCCACCATGTGGTGCTCATAGCTCTGGACTCGCATTTATGTTTGTGGTCCAAATGAGCTCCAAATATGAATATTATGATCTTTTGATGATGCATGGATGGATCTAACAAGTATTTTTCAATATTTGACTAAAGTTTGCCTCAATTTTCATATGAAAGAACTTACGACACTTCATGTATTCAAGATTCAAGAAACCTACCATAGGTCTGTCGGTGAGGCCCATTGACAAAGCTGAACAACGAAAAGGAAAAATGCTCATTTCCCCACTCATTTATAATTTCCTCTTCCCTTAGCACCCATCAACATAGCTAGTGTTAGAATTAGGCCTATGTCAAGGGAGTTAGTGGGAAATCTATAAAGGGTGGCCTTGAAGGTGGTGGGAGGGAGCAGTTGTTTCCTCCCTACAAACAAATGATTATGATATGTCAGGAGCTATCTCATCAGATCATCTAATCCATTTAACAATGATGCAAATCTATAAACAAGGTGTACTTGATTGATTGGGGGATTCTATGAACACATCAAGTAAAATGTAGCTTTTGAATAGTTTTAGCTACAATAAAAGGGTAGTTAGCTAGAAGACAAAATAGAGAAAAGACAAGGAATGTATTTTTAAGTGCTATATAATCAGGGGTAGGTGAATCCCTAGTGCAATCAAATCTAAGCCACACAATGTAATTCAATCCTAGCCATTCATTTGGGTTTTGAAAAACTATAAATAGGGGTCCCCCCTCATTTATAAAAGGTTGTAAAGCTGGTGTAAAGGAATTATGCAGCAATAGAGAGCTACATTGCATGATTTATGGGTGTTTCTCTTGTGTTTCTTCATTATGCATGCATGGTTCTACTTCCCTACTAGTTTAGTTTTTAGCTTTTTGAATGGAAGTGATGATGGTGCTTGTTGTTACTGTAGTTTATGAATTTACAACTCATGCTTTTTGTGGTTTGTTGATGCTAAATCCCATTGTAAATCTAGTATGAGCTTATTCACTTCATTGTTGCAACTTAGCTCAAATACATGTTCATGATGTGTGTATGTAATCTGAAAATATACAGTCCTTAGAAGATTTCACTAGTTTTGTGTAACTATAGGTTCCTCTTGGCCAAGCAATACCTAGTTTAGGGAATTTGTCTATAGTAGCAGCCTCCATGATCAATGTTCATTCATAGTTTCAGGTCTAGGAAGCTCTTCTCATCCATGCCCTTTTTCCTTTTTTTTAATAACTAACCTAAGATAAGGTTCATTGCACATTGTCAAGCCAAATATAAAGTTGAAATAGGAGTTCTAAATCGTTGTTTTAACTTGCAGTAGCTAAGCAAAAATTTCTACACTTTAAGAACTTCATTTGCAAACCCAACTTCCCACACTTTGTAACTCATTTGTAGGACCACCCTGTGATACCAACAAAACACATCAAACAACTAAGAGATTCCAATCTTGTTAAGAACTAACACCTGAGAGACCTTGGGGTGAATTTCAACAACTTGTTGGATATTTCCTTTCAAGAGAGGTAGCATACTTGTGTGTTGTCTGTGTTGAGAAGTTCATAAAAAACACATCAAAAAAACTGGTGCTAGCAGGAGGGCTGACATACTGAGGCTACAAAGTTGAAAGTTCAGAATTGAAAAGAGTTGTTTCAAGAAGAAATTTGAGATAAGGAGATCTCTTTTAATGCTAAAGCTTAAATTCAAAAAAAATTGTAGGCAAACAAAATCTGAGTTGAAATGGAGCAGCACGTGCAATTCAACATCACTCCACTACATGCAGATTTAAATAGAAGGTTGAGAAGACCATTGCAACAATTTGTATTGGCAGATAAGTGTAGGATCCATTGCACTTGTAGACACAATGAATTGGGGTTTCTAACATTCTTGGACAGAGTTGAAAGAGTCTTCCAAGGAGAAATTCCCTTTTGGGAAATATACCAGCCCTTAGCTCTCGAAGGTCCAAAAGAGGAAATGACTAACATGGAAGCCAAGGCATAGAAGGAGGTAATCCAAGAATTTTTAGGCAGTGAAGATGGAATAAGATTGGAGGACGTACTAATGTCTAGTTGGTGTAGATTCCACAATGCACCACATTCAGAATTTACTTTCCCATTGTGTACGAGCATCATCACTCACGTCAAGGGTTGTTTGAACAAGTTGGAGCAGCCAACTCCCAATGAAGAGAAGTAATCCCATGAGGTGGGAGAGCTATCAACATTTGGAGGAAAACATAGGGAAATGAAGAAAGTATCCCCAAAGGAGTTAGTGTTGGGACCACAAATACTGAAGCTAAAAATTAGAAGAAAGGAGCTGACTTCCTCAAGACAGTAGGAAGTTCTAATGAAAGTCCAATCAAAGTAGGAGTAGAAATATTTCCCTTCAATGGAAAAGGGTAGCCTTTTGCACAAGAAGAACAGTTGGCAATTGACAATGAATTAACGGAGTATGCAGCAACATGTGCTAGGACAACCAACGTAGATGCTAAAAATCAGAAAGAGTAGGAGACCAAAAGACTTAGGACAACAAAAAATGATGACAAAGGTGTAAGTGATATTAGATTAGAATACCTTTCCTTCATAAATGAAAGTGATCAAGCATCTAAAAATGAAAATTTTGAGGAGTGGGAACATTCATATGTTGTGGTTGTCCACTATGCAACTTTCTTCCCAAGTGATGATGACGACCCAATAGTGGAAAGATGCAGCCAACTCATCTTGAGATTAGCAAGGGATTGGTCTGAAGTAGGATATCAAGTGGATCTAGAGGTGATTTTACTCCCGAAATGGTGTAGGCTCCATGATTCATCACAATCACACTTCATATGCAAACTATGCCACGAGGTTGTCAAACAAGTTAAAGAATGAGTGGGGAAACCTAGTACACTGCCTCCTACAACTGCTTTTAGGATTGAATGAGAAATCCAAGAACGTGAATCAAGTTACAACTCAGCTAAAGATGGTCCTCAAGAAGGTGTTGGGACAACAATAGAAGAAGGATAACAACACAGTCTCGAGCTTCTAAATGATGAAGTGGATCAAACTAAAATGCTATCCATGGGACATCAAGAACCTTTCTCTCTTGAAGAGAATTTGTATGCAAGGGATGATAGGCTATATGGAGGACTTCTAGAGGTCAATCACTCATCATATATTAATCCCCTTGATGGACTAGTGTCCCTTGCAGACTTCTTCGCACTTGGAATTTTCCCACAAAGGTATAGTGACACCGAGGAAGAGCACATTGCAGAAGTAGTCCATGATGAGGATATACTACTAGAAATCCTAGGTGGTGAAGTATTGGAACCTTCGAAATGGGAGAGGGGTTCCTTCTCCATTTACAACAATAGTTACCAAGAAGAAATGATCGAACATCCTAGTGAGATGCATGAAATACAAAAAGAAGAAGATAAAGGTGGAGGTTTTTTGATGGCTTCCAACAAACATGACATGCTTGGTCAACTACAAGATTTAATTGGTGGTCCTTCTGCCTTGGTAATTATTGATCCTGATTCACATTTAGGGAGCTACAATAGGACAGATTCATGCATGTCATCATCCCATGACATTGAACATCATAAAAATAAGGTTGACAGCTGGGAAAGGAAATGGGACAACATACTGCCATCTGAGGACAACAACCAAGTGGGTACCAAGTTTGCAAATGAGCAATGTGGAGAAGTATTTCCTTTTGAAGAACTACCAATGGGTGCTATGGATCCCACACAATGTTTGGAAGAGGTGTTTTTTGCTCCATATTCCTAGCCCTATGCAAGCTCAAGATTAGAGATGATGCACCCTCCACTTCACCCACCCAAGGCTACCGATGCAACGATTGATGATGCACTGCTCGCTCATGACTATCTAATGTTGCCACCTCCATGTGATGACATCTAGGTTCTATCCTTCCTTTCCCCTATTAATTTTCATAGTTTCTTTATCATTTTGATTATGGGAATGAGTGGAGGAAACTTTCTTATGGATCAACCATGGGTTTGACGAACCTCCTCAATTGCTGATATTTTGGGAGTGTGATTAAATTTGAATGCTGCAATGTTGAACTTCTTTTTTCTGAGTATAAAGATATATTTACATGGCTTAGAACTGTGAGGATCACCCTTCTTCTTATGCAAGCATTATGAAATCCAATGGGCGTGAATGTTAGTTTTCATTTGCTGTACATCATCCTTTGTAAATATCTTTGTACATAGTCCTTTTTGAGTAGTCTAGGTTTCTTGTACATACCTTAGGTTCGTGTATATAGTCTTGCTTTATTTATTTCATTAGGTTAGTTTGTTTGTTGTAGGTTGTTTTATTTAGGGTGGTCTCTTTTTTGTTTTCTTTTTCTTTTCTTCTTTGGTTAGTTTAGGTTTTTTCTTTTCTTTTTTCTTTCACTTTTCTACTACTTTGTTAGGGGTCTCTCTACTTTTCGCTAGGAACATCTGTGCGCACAACAACCATACTTATTGCCTGGGATTGTTCTATGTATTTCTTTGTTAAACTCTAATCATTTTTTTAGAGTGGATGGTGAAGTTCTTATATTAGTGTCAAGTGATCTGGACATTTGTTTCAAAGAGGATAAGTTGTTGGTTGGTCCAATTCTGATGTATTCTAGAATCTTATCTCTCACATATTTTAAGAATCCAGAGGTCACTGTAGGGACTTTTGCGAAGTCTAGTTAAGTTAAAAATCTAAAATTTTGCTTCAGTGCTATTGTGATTCTCAGCCCTGAGTGCGAGCTTCACTACTTGCGGGTTGAAATAAAAGGAGTTGAAAAAAGAAAATCAAAAGAAAATAAACAAAAGAAAGAAAAGAAAAACATTGAAAATCAAAAGAAAAATGAAATTCAACCTTTTAAGGAGGATCCAAGCAACTCAATCAGGGCTATGGATGTCTGGTCAACCGTAGAGTAATGTTCACAAGAATCACAATGACAACCTCATCAGGGCTATGGATGCCTGACTGGCAGTGAGGCAATGTCCTAGATTTTTTTGGAGTTAGAATAAACTACATAACTTAACTTGATGGAGCTTGGGTTCCTGTGGCAACTAAAGGATGGGAATTAATGTAAGTGCACACACTTATATTTTTAGCATACTAAAGGTTGGGTTGGCTAGTTTTTTTGATCCTTTGGTCGAGAGTCTAGTTTGTTTTCCCTAACGTGAATATTGAAACTAGAGATTTTGGGTCTATGATTCTAGTTTGTCATTGAAATGCTATGGAGCATTTCCCCATTGAGTCACCATTTTTTGTGCATGTTTTGCACACATTCCCCGCCCTTGGAAGGTACCCCCTCTTTTTCACTCTCGATGGGTTGTTCCTGCTCCTATTGGGTCATTTTTGCTCCTTCCTCGATTTGTGTGCCCTTTTCCTAGAGTCCAAGTGGGTCACATGCAAGGATCAATTTACCCTTGACCAGATTCACCTACCTTATTTTTACACTAGGTCTTTTTCTTTCGTGGAAACGCCCCTGCGAGTTTCCCTTCACCCGTTGCCCTAGCATCCTCCAAGCCTCATGGACCCACAGCTGCAGGTTGCCTCATGTGGGTCATCGCTCATGTTTTGTTGCTGAGTGGTGACTAATGCCCAACTTTTTCCCGCATGGTGGGCTCCGCACTTAGTTTTTTTGTTTGAGCCTTGAGCAAGCATCCAAATGAGTGAGAGCTTCCACATCTCACCTAACCTAGGTCTATCATACAAGGAAATTAATGTATTCCATTAATGGAAATTGGCCTATAAACGCTGCTCTAGGCCCTTCATTTTACCTAGGGAATTCGAATATGAGGGAAAAACAAAGTCCCCCTTCCTTTTTCTTCCTTTTTCCTTGTTCCTGTTGACTTGGTTCTTGATCGCTTGTCTCACTTTTTCCTTCATTTTTTGACTTTGGGGACAAGTTTCCTATGGATTTGGGATGATTTTGTGATGCCTAAGTGAACTGCCAAGGTTTCGTTAAGTTTTGAGAATGTTACCCATTTTTTTACTTGACTGATCTAAAGTTTTGCAAATTGAAAGTGAGGTGTATTTCTTATCTATCTTCCCTATATTGCATTCAATTGTATAAACATAAAAATCAAAGAGATTACAAGTTTCAGTAACATATTATTGCATTTATACAAGTGCATACAATATTGAAAATATTTGTGCAAATCTGTGTAAAAGTAATCTTTATTGATTCAAAAGTACATATTTGTCTCACACAAGCTGTGAGACTTAACTTGTTCAATAAAAATGAAAGACAATTTATACATGATAGATAAATTAAAAAAGAATGCACATATAGGGGAAGAGGCCAGTCATTTCCTGATGATTGGTCAATGTTTGTTGTCTTGCTATGTCTCCTACTTTGAGTTGTCTTTCATTCTCCATAGCTCCCTACTCCTAGCCCCTACATCTAGCAATTGCAATGATGTTAGAGCAGTGCTCTAAGCAATGAAGGTCTCTCAAACTACATGTACAAGCATCCATGAATGTATAAACTGACCCTCAAGTGCATTAAATTTTCATACAAACTGTACATGTTCAAAGAAAGAAATAGGACCATCAAATACATCAATCATATGCACATGTTTTTCCTAACTTGTTTGTTTCATGTGCAGATACTAGAAAATCAATGTTACTATTCCATCAAATTTTAGCACATGGGGTAAAATGTGGATCCCACAAGGGTTGAGCTCAGCATGCTACTTTACTATGCTTTAGAAAATATTGATATATTTTTCATCAAAGAGATCATCTCTTTATGCTTCACTCAAATAAGTACCCATCATTTATGGCAGTGAGTTTAATAGCCATTATCATAAGTGACACATAGTTATTTAAGAGAATCATAAAGTATGAAATCAAACATCAAGAGTATCAGGAGATCTAGTTGAAACAACCATTTATTTCTACATGTGATAATGGATATGGATATAAAAGAGGTGCAACAATGAAAAATCATAGTTTAGATAGTGAATTCCAAGGTCTGATTAAACAGAGTGGTGATAAGATAAAATAAACCTTTGGGTCTTCATAGGATTGAAATTATGGAAAATGGTTTGCTATAGGGCTATAAGATTGATGATAACCCTAACATATAGGATATATAAGGGCAGTCCCAAGAAATTATATGATCTACTAAACATAAACAACACAAAGAATTATGGGATAGTGACTGTCATATTAAAATACAACTTACATTGAGCATATGATTGGTTATTTGGTATTCTTTTATAATGAAGGAATAAAATCTAGTTTAGAAGTGAATATAGTGACAAGAATACAAAAGTCTCATAATGAGAATGCATGATTATCATAAAAGGAGAGAATATAGTAAAGAATGACTATCATAATGCATGGAGTTTCTTAGAATGGGATTAAGAAGAAAAGAATTGTCTTGAACACAAAGATAAAGATAGGTATTGAATTTAGTCCCAGTTACAGTCATATTCATAGTACTGCAGAGAATGGAAGAAAAAATTCATGACCTTTTGATAATGATTTCTTCAAAATGCATTTTAAATGAAATCATATCATAAATTTTTTCAAGATTTAAGACAACAAGTGCATCTTCATCTTTTCATGTTCACCGTATTTTTGAGAAACTAGTTTCTAAACAAATGGTGAATTTCATAATGCTACACATGAAAGAAATTTTCTTGAGAATATGAAGCAGATTAAGTTACAAACTTATTGTGGTAATATGGAGGAAAAATAGTATACTATGAGCATTATAAGGCCTTGTTTTCCTGTTAGAGAAATGAAGTCATGGTTGAGGGTTTTATAACTCTAATATAGAAAAATCGAAATAAATATATTGAGGAGATAAGTAGTGAAAAAACACTTTTCCTTTTGTGTTTGCAGAAGGGGGTAAGAATAAAATGAAAAACAAAAACAAAATATATGAAATTTATAATTGTTGGAAAGCACGTTTCGATCACTACACTCCCCCAACTTGGTTTATCAAGTTTGAATCCATTTGCACCTCTCTTTCAGGCTTCGATAGTCAAAAAAATACATAAAATTTGAAATGGCGGAGGGGAAAGAGAAAAAAGGGGGCTTCATTAGAACCACCCTTCTAATGAAGGGGGTTCGAATGAAGGGGGTTCATTAGAACCCCCCTTCATTCGAACCCCCCTTCATTAGAAGAGTTGGTTCGAATGAACCCCTCTCCATTCCGCTAAATTTTTCCACAAAAATTTCCTTTAAGATAGCGTTCGAATGAAGGCTCCAAAAAATGCATTTAAATGACTAATTTTTGGATTTTCTAACATTAGCATTTTTTATTTTTTATTATTTTTACTTGTTTTTTGTTTTCTTAAGTTTCTATTATGAAAGTATGTGCATTTTTTCTATATAAGTAAGAAAAAAATATAGAAATTGTCGTAGATAATTTGGTTTTATAGGGCAAGCTTTGGAGGAGAATATCTGAAGAATTGAGTAAAATATCTTTGTTCTATTGGAGGAGAATATTGAAGAACTATGAAAAATATTTTGTTTTATTGGAGAAGAATATTTGAAGATCAGATTTGAGGCTTTGTTCTATTGGAGGAGAAGATTAGAAGAGACTTTGGAGGAGAATATTTGAAGATCAAAAGAGGCTTTGTTCTATTGGAGGAGAAGATTAGAGGAATTTTCAAGTGATATTTTACAAATAAGGAGATGGGAAACAAAAAAACAAGACAAAAGAAGAGTCAACAAAAGAATTTAGCAGAAGAGGAACAAAGATTATGTGAAGAAAGCTTGCAAAGATATCATAGACGAAAACAAGGTATGCCAAAATTAAGCCTCTCCCAATATTATTCCTTTTGTATCCCTTTAACCTTCCATTTTATATTTTTATTCAAGAATTATGTAGGAGGATTAATATATTTCTTTTGATCAACGTAAAATTTCCTATCTCAAACCTATCTCAAAATTATTTAGTTTCATGCATTCTCTGTAGAAATTTAAGAGTGATAATATCTTAATTTACACTAAATTTAATATTACAACCTTAATTTTCTTTCTTTAAACTAATATACATTTCCCTTCATTAGCCCCACACTTAAAGATGAAATAAATACCCAAAATGATTAATTGCCATGAAATACCAAAAGCCTTTAATAGAAGACAAAAAAGTGAATAGGTACTGAGCATTATTAATAGAAATCACAAGTGTGACATCATGAAAAAATTGATGGTAAAATTGATGAGAATAGAACAAAAGAGGTAATTAATTATCTAAAAAATTAACTACTAGAAAGCCATAGAAGCGGATGCAATTGGAATCTATCAAAGGAATACAAGAATCCAAGGAATTTTACAGTTGATAGAGAGAAACAACTTTCCAATCTTACAAAAAGTTAAGATGCTTCTCCATGAAGGTTGTGTCATCATTCTCCCTTCATCACCTTTACTTTGTGTCCTCTAGTTCTCAAGCTATGTCTGATCTAATCAAGAATGGAGTAATATTTCAATCTCTCTTGTAACATTTTAATGTTCTTGCAATTTTTCTTTATGGGGGCTCTACTAACTTTAATTACACTCCTTAGAATAGCATTGATCCATAAAATATGTCTTTAAAAATGTAATTCATTCACCACTCTTAGTGTTTTCCATTTTCAATTCACTGATTTATTCCATAACCTCCCAATGTTTGAAGAAAAGTTGTTCTTCTTTCATAGGGACAAGCACCTTTTCCTTGGAAGTTTCTTAGCCATTTAGATAGTTTTTAGTTTAATTTTGTTGGTCTCAATGAAGAACCACTTAAGGATTGTATGATGGATGATAACCTCTTTGTTCATATCAATATTTTTATTTGCAATCAAGTTCACAATTGAAGCAACAACCTCTAAAGAGAGAGAATGGCATGGAAGATCAACTAGTGAAATAGGAGGGGCAAGGCATAAATATTTCACTTTACGTCATCATCCAAATCAATTTCATCCTCCATTTTCACTCTACTCTTCACCTTAGGAAATTATTTTTCTACCCTCCACTCCCTTTATTTTACCATCCAAAATGGGGTCATTCTCATCATATTTTTCCCTTTCTTGAATATGACTTTAGTGCTTCTAGTATCTTCACCACCAAAAAATTGCATTCTTTCAAGATTCTCAAGATCATTAGGGCCAAAGACAAGACTTTCTTGGAAAGGGGACCTAGGGTCAAGACTCAAGGTAAGAAGAATAAACCATTTTAGGAATGTAATCCATAATGGAATAAGGTCATCTCTTCTTATAGTAATGTAAGTCCAATTTAGAAGAAGCAAGGTGGATTCTACAAGTAGCAATGACAAGTGGGGGTTTCAAGGATAATTCATGTTTAATAAGTAGGATGAAATATTTGTGTAGGGCACAACCTTAATTATTCTATAAATTCAAGAATAGAGTATTCAAGAAAGGGTAACATAAAGAAAGGAAAAATAACTAGGTAATTGTAATGAAAATAGACAAATGATGTAAAATGGTGTAATTGGCTTGGAAGTGCTCCTCAAGCATGACATACCTTGTTAGAAAAAAATGTGCATAGATAAAATATTTTGTCCTAAGTTACTTTGGTGTAGTTCTTGTACCTTAGTATGAGCAATAAAAGGGAGACAAGAACTTATATGGTGAGTTACAAAAGGATGTGGTAGGAAAGAACAATTAAAATTGAAAATACACATATATTCACAAATAAATAATAGCACATCATACATTCATTAGATCATCATGTAATATATTATATTCATCATATATATCTCTATTACATAGTTCATTTATACATCAATATTATTTCTTATATTTCTCTTCTATATATCATCCATCTATAATATATTACATACTTTCTTCTCTATTCTACTTCTATAACTTCACCATAACTTCATCTAGTGCTTCTTTCCTTAATTTTCCTATATTTTTATTGTTTCTTCTCTTTTTTGCTTAACATTATGACTAATGTTTCAAGAAATCCTTCAATTATCTCTACTAAATATCAAATCTCTCTACATTCTAATATTTGTGAAAAGCCAACAAAGCCTTAGCATTTGCATATACTAATTTATCATTTATTTCATATGGTAATTGCAATATCTAGAATGTGAGTGGTTCCACTACCTCCATGAAAGTGTGCTCTTTTTCTACCACAAATGTAATGTTATTCACATATTAGTGCATAATATTAGAGGATGCTTAGTCCCTTGACTTCATTTGGGCTTAGAAATTTTTGAAGAATATGAGTATATGATTAAGATACATAACATCTTTAAAGTGTTTCACATATATCTCGATATATCAATATATCTCTATATATTAGTGAGGTTGTTGACTGAATTGCCATGGCATGGTACTCTCACACTTATAGCAGGTTGTCATATCTTTATGAAATGCCTTTAGATCCATTTCTTCTCACTGGATTTTGACAAAATATCATGTTTCTTTCTCACAAACACCACCATCCTATGTAATGCCCCCTCAAGGATTAGACTAAAAAAACACAATTAAATACAATAACACAAAATTTATATTAATAGAGAACATCCATCTTTTATGTAAATTGAGCAGAGATTATGAGAAAATTTCCACCAAATATGGATTTTGGGTAAAGATTGTGGTTGAAACCGTTTTGTAAGAAGACTCGTATATACACACATGGAATAATCATTAAAGGCTATTGTTACAAATGGACATAGAAAATTTAAATATGAAATTGTCAAATTTGAACTTATGATGCGAAGGAAAAGAAGGCAAGTCCAGAATTCAATAAAGAGTTAGTGCAGATCTTTTTTACTAACTAGTTGATCTTGTTAATCTCTTGGAATCTTATGACCTCCAAATTCATTTACTTCAAGTGATTTTATCATTGCATAATAAACAATTTTTTGAATACCATATGCAAATGTTTAGGATCCAAATTGTGGTATACCTTATGTAGATTGGTGTGGATGAAGATGTATTGAGTTTGAGAAGGAGAATTAAGAAAGAACCCTACTTTTAACGCCTATTTTCACTGTTCTTTGAGATGGTACGGTCTGTATAGACCATTAATGGGCTTGAGATTGGTTGGATGTGGTAGAGGTTTGAATATATTTTAATCTAGTCTTTGTTTTGTTTCATTTCATTGAGAAAGTCAAAAGTTATAGCATTTTTATTGAAGATTGTCTGAAACCCTATGAGTGTAAACTGCCCACTATTATGTGGTAGACATGTTCCCTATCTATGGAAGCTTCTATGAAGTACCAATTCCAATGCTACACTCAAAGGAGGTAGAGTTTGTCACATTAAATATGATAATTAATCAGAATTATGACAACATTGCCTTCATGCCCCAACTATCTATGTTGATGATAATTTATTGTGGCAACATTGAGCTTGAGCATTATGATTCTCTTTGTTGTGCCTTCAATTTGAATCTTGGAAATCATTTGGGAAACACTTATTGATCAACATTGTCTTTTGTGATGTTGTTTGTTGGAGGGAAAATAACTTTAGTGGACAAACTACCTAGACTGTTTTGGTCCTTGTCATCATGTCATTGAATGTAAGATATAGTCAATTTTACTCATTTGGCTATGTATGATGCTATCTAATTCTCCAATCTATTTTTGTCTTTACAGGCTTAAATAAGCCTTCTCATTTGATCACTATATATTAGTTGTGTGGTATCTTAGTTAGGTGCAAGTTTTTGTATATGGCTTATCTTTCATCCATCTTCTTGATATTGCTTATCTTATATGGTTCTCTACATTAAAGGTCAGCTAATCCTTGCACAAAAACCAAGCTGTCAGAACAAAACACATGCTGGTTGCTTCTTTACTTCTGGTGGAATACCAACCATGAACATTAGAAGATAGGAGACCTTTCATGCAACCCCTCCAGATTGTTTAGGAAGGGCTGCTTGCTTCAAGCCCTTTTCTTACAGACATGATATTGGGTCTTTCATGGTGGTTCACAGGGACACCTTATCTTTTTTACTCTGCATTCTTATGAAGAACATGTCCACCTTTTGTTTCCATCTAGAATCTCCCATCAAATATATCTTCTTTGGTATCAAGATATCCTTTGACATGATTATTTGTAATGATTCTAACATTATGTTTCTTTTCTGACTTGTTTAGGTTTTACCTCTTTGGTAATCATCCCAGACAAACTCTTTTTTTATGCTTTTAACATTTTAGTTTGTCTAATCTCACTTTTTAAACTGTTCAAATTCATTTTTGGCTTCTCCTTGGTATTATATCTGATTATACATGTGAGTGCAGTTGACCTACTTTAGTTACTAACTTATTAATCTCTCTCCCTTTCTCATATTGTCAGTATATTATAGGATTTTCATCCCTTAGGAAGTTGCAAGATTTACATTTTCTAGCATTCTCTTGTAGTGTCTGTGATCTGAGAAGTACTCCAATTGATAGCTTCAACCAATGAAGACCCTTCACTTTTTAAAAATATTTTCCATTCCTTCTATAGACACTATACTTCTTTTCTAAGACCCTTCTATTTGTAGTAGTGAAGTGATTTTTTACACCTTGATTTTTAGTATTTTCACTAAGAATGCTTTTTTTTTTTCCGTTGTCCTCTACCTTATCTTCACCATCCATGAAGGAAGGTGTATGTGATAGCTCATCAGGTAGGGAAGAAGAGCATCAACTGGAGGACAAACAATGCTTGTAGAAAGGCACTGAATTAAAAAAATAGATTTTGAGCGATAGGGAGAAGTTGAATCACATTTCAAGTGAAGTAATGAAATCCTTGACAGTGCTACAAAATTTGGGGTCTTTATTTCCAATTACTACTAGTAATGTTGTATTCCAAGCAATGCCACCCAAGTTGGTAGTGTCATCCCTAAAGAGAATTTGCTTTCTTTTAATATTTTCTATTCTATCTAAATAAACTATACATCTTTCTTGTCATATACTTAATCCAGTTACTTTTTTGTTTGTGTCAGTGGGATGGATTTGGATATCTTGCTCATGAGATATCTTTAACATCTGTTCCCAGACTTCAACTTTTTGTTCTCCTCACCATACTTCATCATCTGTGAAGATGGTTACAAAAGGCATATGAGATAGCTCAGAAAGTATGGAAGAAGAGCATCAACCATATGATTAACAATGTTCATAGAAAGGAACAGAGTTAGGGGATTAAATTTGTGTCAAAGGTGGCTATTAGACTGTGTTTCAAGTAGAGTAATGAAAGCCCTAATTGTGCTACAAAATTTGAATTCTTATTTCCAATTAGGGTAATCTAAAGTTATTTGCATGTCCTTGATAATAAATGTTGAATCTCCTATGCCTGAATATGTTTTTGGCCTATTAAAAGGCTGCAACCAATGATTCAGCTAATTATATGTTTAGAGTACTAGTAAAACAAAGTGCTACTCTAGATATTAGTTTAGATTTCTCATCTTGATTCCATATCTACTGTAGTATATAGAATATTCACACTATTAAATTGTATATAGAATATTAGTTTAGAGTTCTAAACACATGATAGGAGGATCTTAACTCCTTATTCAAGATATTTAAGGCTCAAGGGGATTTAATTTTATTTCCATAAAAGGATGAACCAATTATAATATCTCTTAAGAATAGAGCTAAGTATTAGATCTTAAAGATAAAATAAAAGTTTATGCTTCATAGTTATCCTAAGCAACACAGTCTCATCCTTTTCTTGCAAGACTAGGTATATTTTAAAAACTATAGCTTAATTTATCATAGTCAAGATCCACCTAGTGATCAATTAAAATCATCCTTTAAGTTCCATATGTTAAATTTATGCGATGTGTTTTTGTGTAGGGGCTCAACATACAGAAATTGTAGTAGAAGTTGAGCCAAATTTAGATACTAGAGCAAATGAGGCTGAAGAACATATAGTTGATGTTAGGGAGGAGGCCCAAGTGCAAGGAATGAATATTGGAGAGGGGTCAGGATCACTTTCGGATACCATCATGGATGAGCATATGAATATAGCTAAAGAGGTGAAGAGAAAAATTTCTTCTAGAAATTTAGATCATTTACTTCAAATAGATATGGAAAAATTGAAGTTTTATGCTGAACAACCTAGATATAGTACTAGGAGGTCAAAGAACAAAACTGCAAAGCAAATAATTCCTTATTTCAATAACCTTGATACACTCAATCAAGCCGAAATATTATCAATTGTACTTCTAAGTAATGAGCTACAAGAGCCATTACAATTGTTGGGTGTACATACGAGTACAAAAAAGAGGAAAGGTTCACACTTACAAAAAGACATTGTTGAAAATTTGAACAAAGGTTTGGGGTCCATTGGGAAACAGTCTTGATCAGCAGATAAGGCAATTTCAAGAAGAGTCATGTTGACATCAATTTTAAGTGAAAAAATGGCCAAAAAAAGACAAATATCTTCACTTTCAACCGAGATTGGTTTTAGTAGAAAGACATTGACACAATATGTCAAAAGGAGAAAGATTCTTGATGACAGTACCTCAGAAGGCAATTGGGAAATTATGTGTAGAGCTCCTCGATCTGACAAGATTCAAGATGTTTTTAGGAACTTCATCTCAACCTTTTGGAATGATCATACCCATCCTTCATCAAATAGTAGAGATGTTATCAAACACAGGATTGGGCCCAATAATAATGAATTACATATAAAACATTGGCTAGACATAACACAACATGAGATGTATGTAATGTTTTATAATTCAAATCCACATATAAAGATTGGAAAACAATGTTTGAAAGGTTAAAGCCATACTATGTGAAGAAAAACAAGGTTTTTGAAACTTGTTGTTGTCATTATCATATTGAATTTGATCTCTACTATTGAAGGTGTTTTGAAAGATTAGAGAAGAAAGTGATGGTATTCAAAATGCACCTCCTAGACAAGCAAGTCAGTTCATAGCATCCATCCTATGTGCTAAATAAGATGATGATAATGCAACCAATCAAATAAGTTGCATACAAGGACACTGTGAAACATGTGGAAATTTGGCTAAAATGCCTTTGAGAGATGAAGATACCGACCTGACAAAGTTGGTAAATTGCAAGAGTTACAAGTATATCAAGTTTCATTCCAAAAGTGGCAAAGAATCAACAAGGTTAGATTATGTAGAAGAGGAGATACCTATTGGAACATTTATGGAAAAGTTTCGTAAATTGATACAACCATACATACAACATGCTTTCTTTTCTAAGTGGAAAGGACAATAGTTTCAGACATTAAGAGATACATTCCCACTTGGAACAGTCTTATCAGTAGTTGAATTTGCAGAGAATTACTCTTTTGTACATCAAAAAGAGATTCAATCGCAATATTATTTTTTAAAGCAGATCACTATTATGTTGCATGTGTGTTATCGACATGCACAAATGGATTTGGATGGTGTTGACAGTACATTTGAGGAACAAGTCATTAAGAAAGAATATCACTTCTATATTAGTTATGACAAAGAGCATGACACACTATTTGTACAACATTGCTTCAAGATTTTTTTTGAATATTTGGCAATCAGGGGTGTCAAAATTGAAAAGTATTTTGTATGGTCAGATGGATGTGCTTCACAATTTAAATCTTCAAGGCCATTTTATGCACTATGTAGATATCATCAATGTGACAACATACCACATGTTTGGAGCTTCTTTGAGAGTGGGCAGGGAAAGGGTGAACATGATGGTGTAGGAGCTTACATCAAACGTCCTCTAAGAAAGCATCAACTGAATTATGAAGGAGATTGAATAAAAGATGTGCATGATGTTGTTGAATGGTGTCAGAAACACTTTGCATCAAATGAGGTCGACACATCCTCAACAAACAACCGATACATTCCACATAGAGTGTTTTGGGAGATATCAGGTATATTTTTGTTTATATTTAAATCTTTAAATATACATATAAGTGTACATTCAATTTTATTTATTTTAGTTTGAACATATTTATATTAAATTATGATTTTTTAATGCAAAATTATTTTTTGTAGGTGTCAATAAAAGATAAATGCATGGATGTAAGAGGGTAGAGAAAAAAAGATCTTTACATTCTGTCATGAGTACAGATAGTTTCCCGTGCACATTGCAGACTAGGTATTACTCATGTTTTTGTTATGACTGCATTTTAGAAAAATATGATGAATGCAACAACCAACAATAAGGATATGTCAGTGGATGGAATTTGGTGCCACTAGATGTTAGTGACACATACAATGAAGATGAAGATGAAAGCTTTTAAGACATTCCTTTGATTTCAATTGATTATGACCATATTTTAGGACTGACTAAAAAGGGTATGTATGTGTATATATTTATATCGTACATGTATGAGCTTGTGTAAATTTGTAACTTAATTGTTTAATAATTTTTTTGCTACTTATTTCAAGTAAATTTATATATACTTATATGATAGTGGAACTCCTTTTTTTTACAAAATTTCCATGTAAATTTGGTGCAGGAGATGTTTTTGCAGTCATAGTAGAGCCTGGAAACATAGAAGGTGTTAGTTATTATCTATTACGTTGCATAGGAGAGAGGCAGAAGCTAGTAGAATTAGAAACAAGTGATAGAATTTCATTCCCCATAGGTTTGACAAGATAAATAGATGCTCTTGCAAGATTTATCTATTGAATGTATATAATTTGAATTTGTTACTTGTATTGACCTTGTAAATGTTATGTCTTACTTTTGAATGTTGGTTCCCACAGGTTCAATTGTAGTGTAAGGGACATATCTGAAACAAGTCAAAATTGTTCAGTATGGAATTCATTTTATTGATTATCAACCTGAGAACAAAGTATATCAATATAGCCACCTAGTAGTTGCTACTGCCCTATCCCTTCATCTAGTTCCACATGCACGAGGAAGTCATAAGTGGTGACTAGATACTAATGATCATCAAAGAATATTAAATGTTATTGAAGAGCGATTTGAACCACTTGAATTGGTTTGAATAACATGATGTGTCATAGGTGTACTTGAACAATTTACACAAATTGTATGACTCCAAACTATATTAAATTATTTTTTTCAAGTTCATTCCATCTTATTTGTCAACAAAAGAAGTATATTATCATGTATATGTTGCTTTAACTTTAAAATATCATTCAATTAAGTATATTATGGTCTCAAGATTTTGTATAATAGCTATACTAACCATTTTTTGTATAATAGTAATTTCCTTTCTTGTGGATGGTTAAAGTAGGCATCAAATGCAGTAGGAGTTATACAAAGGATTTTATAGAGCTAGCTGTCCAATGACAGAAGTTGTGGAGAGGTCTACAATGGAGATGGCCATGAAAAGAGAACCCAGAAATGTTGCTTTTGTTTTACGCCTGCAATATCATGACTGTTTAGTTAATGTGAGATAGAGATACTTTTTAATGTACTTTATACCTTAGTAAAAATGCTTGAACTTATCAGAGAGTATTTGCTTGTTTAGATGATTATTTATCAGGGCACCCCTAAATTCATAACTTTGTTCTATTTGGAGTTTTTCTTAATGAGGTTGTGACTTGCAAACACAATCTATGTTTAAGTGAAAAATCAAAGCTATAGAGCTGATTATAAGCTTATTAATGGAACTATACATAGCTGATATATAACTATGTATATTATGTTGTTTTTTGTAGGGATGTGATGGTTCTCTACTTTTGGATAAGACCTCCAACATGGCTGGAGAGAAGGTTACACTATCCAACATAAACTCTTTGAGGATCTAGAGAAAGTGTGCCCTGGTACAGTATCCTCTGCTAACATTTTCATAATTTTTGCAAGGGGTGTTGTAATTCTAGTAAATAAGATTATTTGATGTCCTTTACGCCAAATTGCTATGTAGACCTATCAAGATGGATTTACTTGCTTTGCTTGCTTCATGAATGTTCTTATGGCTATTGAATTTGGCAGCTTTATTTATTTGTGTTGATTTAGTTCTTGACATACTATCTTGTGAAGTTGAGAAATGGTGTGTTTTATTAGATATATTTATATATCTATATATGGCATTGCTATTGCAAAGTGGTGGTCCATTCTGGGAGGTGTATTTGGGAAGAAAAGATAGTCTAACTACAAGTGAGAATGATTCAAATGATAAAACACCAAGCCCTAGATCCAATGTTACAACTCTTGTCTAAATTTTTAAGAAATTTGACCTTTCTGTAACTGATTTGGTTGCACTTTCAGGTACCTGCACTTAGTTACAACTCTTGTCCAACTTTTCAAGAAATTTGCTCTGATTACAACTCTTGGCCATCCTACTTTCCTCCTTGTTAGAATATCTATAGCTTCTAATCTTGACAAGGCTCAGCTGCTAGATTCATTCATATCCTCTGGAGTAACTATACTCCATGTATCTTACTAGTACTCTCTTTCTTACTATTTTCATTGATCAATATATAATGCTTTTACTCAATATTAATGTTATTGTTTTTTCAATACCCATATGCAGGGATCCATATATGACTATGCAAGCCTAGTAGAAGCCATCAAGAAGGTGGATGTGGTCATTTCAACAATGGTTGCATCACAAATAGCAGATCAACTCAATGTCATCAAGGAATTTAAAGAAGTTGGAACAATCAAGGTACATTTCATGTCTATAGTTTCACCAATTCCATGAAAATGATATTGATGGGTTTTTCTAATTTTAACACTAGTTTTCATGGTCATTGACAATCTCAAGTTTATTAAATATTTTCCTGTTCGATTGTTGTTTCAAGCCAGGCAACAATATTTTCTTATTACTTTATGATGGTATTAGTGTACCATGTAAACCAAAGCAGAAGTAGATTTGTTTTCAATGGTAGAGATTTTTTATTTTTTTTAATATTGAGATTCGCCATGAAAAGTAAAATTAACAACTCATGTACTTGTTGGCATTGCAGAGACAAATTTTCCAAGGAATATATTTTTGGGTATCTTTCATAGCATGTATGTGAAAGGGGATCAAACTAATTTTGAAATTAGTTATGTTGGTGTGGAAGGTAGTGAGTTGTATCTAGATGTAAAATACCTCACTGTTAATGAGTTCTTGAGTCAATTTTCTTCAATTATATGAGATACTCTTGGAAGAAGTGAGCTATTAGGTAGCATGAGAATAAAAGTTTTGAATATACATTTAGTTCTAGATACTGTGTATGGGTGATTGCACGATACATTGTATTAACTCTAGTGAGTTGGGTCCTTTAAATTTGATTTTATGCATAGCCAATTATTGATATATATACACTTGATATTTGCACGCAGTTTTCTCAAGATATTCATTAGATATGCTAATATGGAGTTATTCTAAGCTATGATTTATGAACCAAAATAAATTCTTAATGTGCAAAAGTTAACATTTTGTTGTGGTTTCAAATTATGTATTATTGATCCTCATAAACAAAATGCCCTATTCATTAGAATTGTTAGAATCATACATTATATGGTACTAGCACTTTATTTTTACTAAATATTGGAAAAATTCATATTAGATTCAACATTTAAACAACAATGGTATACATGTAAACCTGAGGAAAACAACCATAGTATATTTCTAAATGAAAGAGTTCAATATTAAGAATTCATCCAATTTTAGACAACGAATATTCATTACATAAAAATGGGAGATCATATGTCACAGTGTTGTGTCAAGAACTCTTATTGGGCAAAGGATTGTGTATTTGGTGTCTTAACTCTTCCATGAAAATTATTGCTAGTGTAAGTCTAATTCTTTGTGATCTTTAACAGTGGTAGCTACGATTCATTTACACTATTTTTGGATATGATCTTGATCTTCTCCAAGAGAATATATCACTATCCTCCAAACAAGAAAAATGTATATCCTATCATATAAGAAAATGTGCTATGTTATATACGTATAGCATAGATCTTGAAAGATTGAAAGATCTGGTTGTACAAGATAAAAAAATATTTATAGCTTTTCAAATTCTATAATTAAAGTGTTAAATATAATTAAACATTCTAAAGGACTGAAATTCAAATATATGCTTAAAAAATGAAGTGATCAAAAGATTGAGATCCCACCTAGAAATTTTATGGAAAACATGTGGATTATTTCGTATGGGCAGTGTTTATGGATATAGTAAAAAGAAAATCGATTAAGATCGCAAACGGCATACATTGAAGATCGGCGCATGGGTCATTGACGGATTTTTTCTAGAAGATTCCCACCTCCTTCCTTAGTATGCACCGGTTTTGTAACATGAAAACATGGAAAACATTTAAGGATAGGTGTGTTCTGTGTCAATAAGTGGACTAGTAATAAAAACGTGAAGTTCTAGAAAACAAACATATATATATATATATATATATATATATATTATTATTATTATATATATATATATATATATATTCTGAAAATAGTGAAGCTTTTTTATATATAGCAAAAAGTAGTTACAAAATGGCAGCCAAAAAATACCAAGGCAAGGCCAAAATTACAAATTCATATTTTTGTAACATACATATCATAAGTTCTTACATGTCAAATATGACTTTAAACAAAGTTAAAAGAACAACAAGAAAGATATTTGTTTCTTCAAAAGATGGCTAGTGAACAACAATTTTTCCTTTCATACATAGATAAATGTAGGAACCAACAGTTTGTGTCATATACGCATTAACATGATCAGAGTCTGAAAGAGAACTAGAATAGTGGGTAGGATCGCTGAACCCTGTTGTGTGTTGATGTTCCATGCAACAGAATGGAAGGCACTAGGTTTGTATAAGGTGGTTGCTTTTTAACCAAGAACATTTTCCTACATTGATCTCTCTGCTTGAGTGGCCACACTTTTGGTAGTACGAGAAAACACTACATCCATGACAAAAAACAATAGAATCAAAATCCACCAAGTCAATAAAATTAATAGTGAAAGCTAAAAGTGCATGGTTTGTACAAAATCTGAAGTAAACAAATTGAAGTTTCACAAAAGACAAGCTTACCAAAAGCTAAAGACAAGCATTAGTGACCAGATTGTGTCCACTCTTATAAGCTCCACTAGCTTCACCAACCCAAGCACTTGACTAAGGTCCATAATTATCCAAGATTCTTTTGAGGTTCTTGAATGTATACTCTTCTTGGCTAAGATACGATGGATCCAGTATTTTATCCACAAGAAGCTAATCAACACCTGGTAAGCAGATAACAAATTGTCAAGCAGTATCATCTAAAAACTTGTTATGATGAACAAATTGATGACAACTATTCAAGAGGTTCTTAGCAGATCAAAAGGATATAGAGGAAAGCTCAAAGACAAATTCCATTCATTAAATGAGACCAATACCACACAACAAAAACTAGCAATCTACCATAAGAAACCACCAAGGCATTAGCATCACCACCAGCTACTGAAAATTTTGTCCGCATGTTTTCCATTCACTTCACCTAGCTGGGTACTTCCGATATATCTCTTCCTCTATTATAACCTTTCACCAATTGCAAGGTGTATACCATAGCATCAAGAGTAATCATTTTCCTTGTAAAATTTCCATTTTTCCTCTGTCATATGTTGACTATCCATTGCATTTTGTTGATTTTTATCTTCTTAACTTTAGTGTAC
The DNA here is from genome assembly GCA_007258455.2 of Sequoia sempervirens. NCBI lineage: Eukaryota > Viridiplantae > Streptophyta > Pinopsida > Cupressales > Cupressaceae > Sequoia > Sequoia sempervirens. Next base: position 19,483 of record VDFB02045723.1, on the reverse strand, counting down.
TTACTCCTTATTTGCATTATAACTATGCTTGCAAGTGTTTGCATTCAATCTGAACAAATGTATTTTAACTATTCATATACCATGTCACTGTGAAAAATTCACTACTTCAGTCCCGCATAAATCAAGTTAATGAATGAAACATAAAAAATTGAGTTTATAATCAAAAATTTGTGTTGAACTACACAAGCTTTGATAATTTTTTTGACATTTTATAGGGCTTTCTTCACTATCACTTTGTGAGCCAATGATGTACTCATTTGTAGATTAACATGAAATATGTGTTCCCTGTATTATAAACTTAAACCTTTAACCAACAATACTTTCATTCAACATGCCACTTTTAACTATCATTGTCCTCTTTTGAGTATTGTCACTTCTTTTTAGACTGTGGACTTTCTTTCATACTAATCTTTTGATTTTGAACTACACCTTTCTATGACTTTCATGTTATTCTATTGTAAATGGATAAAACAGTGTTTATCATTGTGTATTGACTTTTTGTGATGTCACTTGAGTACTTGAAGTATCTTCATCACAAAAAATTTGAGTATGTTGTCCTTTGACTATACTTTAGGACTACCTAAGACTGTTATCTATAGATTGTACCTCTTATTTGTCTACTCTTTCACTTCCAACTAGATCTATCAGATCAAAACATCCTTGGAGAGCTTCTCTAGAATATAAGTTTTCTCCTTACAATGAGCCAATGATGGACTCATTTGTAGATTAACATGAAATATGTGTTCATTGTTCATATCATAGTAGCATTACACTCAACAAACCTGCCATTAATCCCAAGTAATCATGACTTATTTCAAGTTTTCACAAGTTATTCAAGAAGTTAGGCCATCATAGAAAACTTTTTCAAAACTATTTGAACATACCTTAAGCAATCTCAAGAGACAAATAAAAAGTAGAATCTTAGCAAATTTACCTTTTGTACCCAAGAATGACTCCTCATACATAGAGCCTAGAAAAAGAAATGTGCCAAAGAGTTAGAATTAAGATAAATTACCAACATGTTTCATTCAAAATTTTGAGCAGCTATTGTGAAAACATAAAATAAACATTGCATTTTGTACCAAAAACTTGTTTACCTATTAATTAACATAGGCTCCACCAGAGTTGTCATGCCAACTCCGAATTGAGCGACCCTCTGAGTGAGAATCATGCTCCGATGGATGCACCGAGCCCTGGAGATAGTACACATATGGCCAATTCAATTTCATTATGCCAATTGGAATAATGCATACTATCTATATGTAGATGCAAATTATATATATATTATTGGTATAAGATTTTAAAACCTGCAACCCCAAATCGCCCACTCAACATTGTCACATCAACTGGCCTGCCACGCACCAACCCTGCAATTTCGGTGTAACATGAGGCTGGGGCTCCATCTACAATATATATATATATATATATAAAACATAAATGTGTACATTAGGACTATCTACCATTTAAGTAAAACAAGCAATATTAAAGTTTAAACAAGTTTAAATTGTGCATGTGTGTACACACATACATACCTCTGTATCAGGTGGTGCAGGATCTACTGCAATGACTCTATCTATGAACTCGGCTATATCACGGGTCTCCCTGGCTAGCTCCAATATTGACGGGTGTAGTGGACTAAGTAGGTGAGATGGCATCGATGACATTTCTCCATGTACCAGCATATCCACAAAACTTGACGATCCCATCTGCAACTGATCTTCAACTAAATCTAAGCCTTGGGATGCATGGTGTCGAACACTCATAGAAGGACTAGTAGGTGTACCCTCATCTCCAATAGTTGAATGATCTGTAGGTGGATCTGACAAATGTGCAGCACTGCAAAAGTTATGAGAATGATGTGAAGGACCTGTAGCTTGGCTGGATCCTAGATGTGAATGAGCTCTACTCACATGTCCTCTGACCTCATTTATCAGGATCCCAAGCTCTGCCGAAATGAAACTGTATGCCTCCAATAGGTCATTTGACAAAAAATGAGTCGTAATCCAAAGCATCTGCTCTCCTTTGAGACCATCTATGTATAAGGGTGAAATGACACCCACCATAGCATAAGGATCAATACCATGATCCAATGGTTTAGATCATATAGAATGACTCATCAAATATCTCCCCACATGATCAGTAGATATTGTAGATGCAGTGGCAGCTATATCACCAACACTGTCAATTGCTTCCCTTTGGGAAGAAATGACAACCTGGTCTACAATGGGTGCCAAGGTTGGGGAGATATCAGGCAATATCTCCCCAACCAAATTCTGACAAGATTGAGGCTATCGATTTGGTCGATGAAAAGCCTCCCTATCAGCAACCCTACCACACCCCTGACCATAATATTGTGGTAGGTCCAAGTAGTTGACATTGAGGCCCAAATGAACCTCAACATACAACTGTTGTGCAAAGTATAAAGGAATTTGGTCATTATTTGGATAACGACCAAATGCTTCAAGAAAGCATGGGTATATCAAAGGGGCCATCTAAGGATCAACACATCGAGTCACCTGGTATCCCTTAACCTTGGATTTACCAACATAATATGGAAAACATTTTTCTTTGAGGGTATCTTTTGGGACTTGCTAGTAAACATCTACAAGAGAAACCTCGCCACTAATCTCGTGCTGCATCTCGACAAGAATAGTTGCTATAGTGTCAGTAGAATAAGCATTTATGGTGTGAAATTTCTGTATAATCTTCTCTAAGCTATTTAGAATTGACACACATGTATCCTTGTAAACCCCTGTGGTGGTGGGATCAGCTAGAATGTGATCCAATTTATGGATCTCCTTGTCTGTATAGGAAAATATACCCACATGTGGTGGTTCCTGAGTTTCCATATCAATCCCTGATTTTTCCAAAAAAATACATTACTTTAAACATCCTAGTGTTTAAATTTAAGTGAACAAATCACAATTAGATTTTACTTTAGTCCAACCAAATGGAGGTGGAGACCAATAGGTACATTTTATAATGATCTTCTTTCTATAACTAATTTCATGCAATTCCTTATTAATACCCAAACCTCAAGAAAATTTGACTTTCTAAATAAAAGGAAAAGTCATAAATTTCTTAAATTAGCATTATTTAGATTATCCACAAGAAATCTAAAAATAAAGTTCTAGACATTATCAACACTATTAGAAAGTCATCAAGCCCCAACCTGTCTTAGTTGGGATAAATTGTAAACCTGATAGTAAGAAATCTGCTTTAATGCAAATCTGACCCATAAACTGCTCTAGATATTCTTAAACAGCTCACCAATTATATATTTCTAATTCTAGCTACTCCAAACATCTTTCAATTGAATGCAAAAAAAAATACAGTACCAAAACCAAAGCAAAAGTAAGTAGATAAATAGAAACAAAACACAAGGATTGGACTAGAGAAACCAAAAAGAGGGTAAACTTGGATGATTAAATACTCTCCAAACTCCACTATAACCAATCAGGTACAATCAATATGAATGAACTTCTCTTCTATAAAGTGAAAGATTGAACCCTAAAATAGAATAAATAGTAAGGAAAAACAATAAAAGCATAGAACAAATAAAAAACCCAATCACATAACTTGGAAATCTAGTTAAGAAATTCTTCAAATTCTTCATTGATGACTTAAAGGCAACTAAAATTGATTAAAAATGTGTTACAAGAGTTAAGTACAACAATAATCAGCAGAAAAGTGAAAAATTGAGGCATTTTCAAGTGTTCAAAGCTACGACTAATATATTCATGTAGTTGATGAGTTATTCACATGAATGTGTGAGTAACTATGAGTTTCTAGGTGAGAAGCTTGGTGATTACTTGCTAAGTATATTCAGCTCATGAGTCTTGGAAGAATTTTACCTCATTTCTAGATCATTTTGTATGCCTAATATCTTTTGGGGTACCTTCCAAATGTTGTTTTTAGTGCTATTTATGAAATTTCCTTTTCTTGTTCAAATACTTTGTACTTTGTTCTGTTTGTACTTTAACACTAGGGACTTATAAGTTGACAATGATGAATGTAATTATGTGCAAGCTTCCTACTGTTGAGATATTGGGTTGTGCGATAGTGATTTTCTTTGGCAAGACAAGCATACTTATAACAAACTTGATGTCGGTCATTCTATGAGTTCAACTCAATAATGACATATCAAGATGTGGAGAACAAATAAAAAAACAATTCTTTTATCTCAAACAAAGGGAGCTCTCACAAGGCCAAGGAACCAAATTATTTCTATAAATCTATGATCGAGATGAAAAGATTTAAGAATGTGGTGAAAAAAGAAAGTACTTATAGATCATCTCATGATTTGAAAATAGTGAGGATGGTAAGTCAAGAATTACATAGCAAATAGTCCACGAGATAGATGCCTTTCCTACTGCACAAGGAGAACTCTTTGCACGTCAAATGTGCAAAGATAGTAGGATGACATTACAACTAGGTAAATATTTAAGGGCATAATTTTCCTCTTTTTATATTATAATTTATTATTAAATGTTGAACTTGAAACTTGAAACTTAAAGTTAGAAATGAGATTGCTTTTGTTTCTTTTTCTCATCTCAAATAGATGGTGGCACATGTTTGGTGATAAAACACCAAACCTTCATAATATTTCCATTCATATATTGAGTCGGCCATACAATTCTTTTGGTTGTGAGCGCAATTGGAGTATGTTTGAGCACATACACTCTAAGAAGCGCAATAGACTATCCATGGAGAGGTTGAATGATCTATTATATGTTCATTACAACCTTCATCTCAAACACAAGTAAATTTTTTGACCATGACTCCACCCTGATCACACTAAAGGAGGTTGTCTAGAGTCTAAGTGGATCACCGAGGCTACAAATCCAGTATTTAGTGACAAGGACCTTGATTGGGTGGACCAGGTAGATAAAGAGGTTGAAGTTGTAGCCATGGAAAAGGAGAAGGCTAGAGAACAAGTAGACACATCTAGTGTTGGTGAGAGTGGCAAGGAGACACAAGCAAAGACTATGGCTGCAGTTGCTATATCATCCAGGACCCACCTTAGGCGCCTTCATAGGAAGGATGTAGGCTCCTCTATGCCATAGAATTGTAGTTATTGTTTTGATATTTCATATTTGTATGGAACATTTGATGTCATTTATTTCATATTCCATGAGTTTTGTATATATTTTACTATTTTTATATATCGAAGTGAGTTGTTTCCTTTAGTAGCTCAGCTACAATTTGCATTTATACTTATGTGATTGATGCATACTTGTGTATGTGATCAAATTTGTTTCTATTTGATGATGTTATTGTTTCTTTAAGGTTTATTTAATAAAGGGTGCATGAAACAAGTTTTAAATCCTTAAAAATCTCTAAATTTCTTGGGTTTTTCATTTTGTCGAGTCTATGCCAAGTTCAGGCATCAAGTCTCGAGTCAAGTCACCCTTCTTGAGGCCACACCAAGTCCAAGTCTTGTTACTATGGTTAACACATAATGACAAAAATTAATTAAACTAAGGCATGTATAGATCACAATTTGATAGAACCTTTGTATTTTCATTCATTCATTCTCTACTTCGTCAAATACATTTGTGGAGTTTTATAGGTGCTTTGCCCTAATGCAAATGACTCCTATTTTCATGTGTATGCAATAAGAATGTCTCCAAATTTTTATGTCCATGGCCATTGGTTGACATAGGGTAGATCAAAAATATAGTTGCATCAACTGGGGTGCCATCCATTTAAAGTCATTATACCCCAATACAACTCATCTAGGAAAACAGGAAATTGTGAGAGCTAGCAATTCCATCCTCCATCAAGGAAAATGGCATAGCAGAGATGCCAATAAACTTAAAAGTAACATGAGGGAACTCTATCAAAAGCTCTAGTAAACTGCAGTAATCTCAAGAAGATTGCAACACAAGGGCCTTCTTTGATTTTTCCATCATCTTCCCATGGTTGGCAATGTCAAGTGGAGAGGTAGAGTACAACATTGAAATCAAAGAAAAATATGTGTTTGCATGTATTACCACGTTCATATTGCTCACTAATTGGAATCTCATAGTACTCCAGCAAATGAAAAATTAGAAGTACAACATAATAGAACTTTTTGCCCTTATCTCATGCCTCCAACACATTTAGTATCATGTCATTCACCAAGATTCCTGGGTAGCCAAACTCCCTTGTTAAACCCAACTTGGTATCACACATATGTGGCTACAAGAAACTTCATTCCAATAAGATTACAGGCAATGCCCACTCTAACATGTTCAATTGCAATAACTTTCACACCACTAGATTGCGCTCTCAGTTAACTGTAGCTAGAGTATTACGTACCCGCATACTAAGTTCTAGTTAACTGAGCACATGATATGAGATGGGTTGGAGGAATCTACCATGGTAACACTTCTCTAATGTACATAAACTGCGATTCATCTCAGAAGGAAATATAAAAATTCAGATATGAGAAGTATATGATGTACTCATTCTTATCATATAATGATTTATCTTTAATAAATTAGTAAAGATGTATTTTCTGGATTTGTTTTAGTAAATCACCATAGTGGTGTTAAATATTGTTTATATTCTTTAATGATTTATTCAATTATTTTTAGGTTGTCTATGGGTAACGGCCCATTGGTCTTAGCTTGCACAAAACAATCACGTGGGAATCTACTAGTTTAAGTGAGCACCATGTATGGCATTTTTATAGCTGTATTGTTTCATCTCTACTAATTACAGTATGCCTGAAATTTGGTAGGATGATGTTGATAATGATATCAATTGTGCTAGACCAACTGGTAGTTTTAACATGATAACATCTAATGATAGTAATATGTTTAGTATGACAAAAAATAGGGGATGCTCTGTTTCTGTAGAGTTTGCTAGAAATACTTGTAATATCATGAGGCAAACCTTCTAGCTATGTTTTTTCACAATTGGAAAGTTTTTCTTCTTAATTATGCTAAATCATTAGCATTTGTTACCAAGTAGTATCAATTTTAAACATATGATTTACAATAACTATGTGGTATTTTTTCATTCAAATGACTTGCGATTGTTGTGGGAAGCCAGGTGGTAGATATAGTAAGGTGCAACATATGGCTGTAGGCTTGTAGTTGCTAGTCTACTACAACATCTTGAAATATTTTTCTTGAAGAAGTATTTTTGCTATTTGAATTGGGAAATGAAATGACTAGAGGATTCTCATCTTCTCTCACAAAATCCATTGGTCTTGATAACAATCGTAGGACATTATAACTTCATACCATGTCTGATTATCAATGTATTAGTTGTTAAAATTGTACATCTAAATATACATTAATGAGCATAATGGAAATAGTGCATGGTAATATTTGTTATGTTTTCTATGACACTATGAAAAATTACATATGAAACTATATAGCCTCAATTGCTCTTATAGGATCTAATCTTCTACTGTTCCTATATGGCAAACCAAGACTCTGGTTTTGAGTCAAAAGAACTTTGTGACTTGATGAGGGCTTTAATCCATATTTTCCACTTCTGAGCAACCTATCTTTAACATTTAGACTAAAATTCTTCCAAAACTAATCTCTTAACATTTTTTATTGAAACGTGTATGGTTTTGGTTTGGATAGGTCAAATCTAAAAAGGATATGGGTATGTGCAGGATCATGATGGGCCAAAAAGTGGCAATATGATGGGTATGTGGCTGACGACATTTTTTTAACCCAAAATTGATGTAATGAAAAGGGTTTTAAAGGAGATTCTCGCAGCTTTCCCCACCCTCAACAAATTGATGCCCTTACTTGAATTTTAATAAGTACTATTATTCATTTTTCTATTTCACTACTTGCATCAAAGTCCTTCCAATTGATAGAATGATTGAAACACATACATTCATAGTCAGTCGCAGGTATCACATTTTTGAATCCAAAACATGTGTCACATTCTTATTCTTGGCATAGATTAAAATAAAATTTGAATTCTCATGAATTTTTGACCAAGTTAAGCTAGTCAGACATACGGGGTTTTTATATTTTTTAAAAGTTGTAATAAAAAATTCATAATTAATTATTTACTTAGAAACAAATTACAAAAAAATATGCATCACATCGGGGCATGAATCCTCTACTTATATATAAAATATTATAAATTTTTTTATCATTTTATTGTGGTTAGGGTGGTCAGATAGACACCTACTTCTTATTTTTTCCCTGAAATTTAAGTACTACTACATTGAAATTTCAAATTTTCACAAAATAGATTTCTTTTTTTTTAAACAAAACCTAGTAGTTTAGAAACTAATATAGATAACTTATTCAAATTTTTACATCAAGTTCCCTAACTCTGATTTTTCTTTTTTTTTGCCACTTAAGGGTCTGTTTTTTCCATGATGATCCTACACATACCCATATATGATTTATAGTAATGAGAAGTGAATATCTCATCCACACTACATAAATAAAATAAAAAATGTACATAAATGAAAAGGATATATGAATATCTGAGCAACCTATCTTTAACATTATTTTTTGGTCTACAACTCTACAAAAATAAAATGCAAACCGTATGAGTAACTTTCAGTAAAAACTAATCTAAATGTGAAAACTCATTGCTAAACTGTAGCCATAAATGAAAGCGCCACAAATTGTCTATTACACACATGAATCACCACATGTATATTACATAAAAGTGCTAGAATTTTGTTCTATTTCACAATCTTACAGCCAGTCTTACCTCCATGAATGTCCATTGCGTAAATGCCCAGTTAGTGAAAGTGCTAGAAATGACCTGCAATGTTTGTTGGAAATCCTGTGAAAACAACCTTGCCCACCAAAAAGAAATCCTCTGAAAATGACCTGCCTACGAAAAAGATACAGGTTGAATCTCATTTCTAAACTTTTAGAGGGAAAAATAGGCTATTCTCTAAAACTGGAGGAAAATTTTAGGTTGTTCGAGCGCAGGGCTGGTTTGTACGAAGCCTTTTTTCCTTTGGATTTTAAAACTTAAAAAAAATGTCATGAAGCAAAAGGGGTTCATTCGAAGCCCCCTTCATTAGAAGGGGGGGGCTTCTAATGAAGCCCCTTCATTCGAACCACTTAATTAATTTTTGTGTGTGCATTTCTGCTCTCTCTTTGCCTAAATAATTGTAACCCATTATTGTGGGTTCACCCATCTTGATTTATTTAATCAAAGAGGGAATGATAGGCTTAAATTAAATAAAGTTAATTTATTCAATTTAAGTGGATAATCCTTAGAGATTAAATGAACCTGATTTACCTAATGAGTAGATTAATGTGAATTTGATTTATGAATGAGTGGATGAATATGAACTAAGTGCATAATGCTAATTTCACGTGTTTACATTTTGCCCCTCTTTGAAGCAATGTACTTGTTGCATTGGTTCAAAGAATAAACTTGCCGCGATCAAAAATTTAATTTAATTTTTATTTTTCGGATGCCCCAGGTGAAGGAAGTACACTGGTACATTACCCCCTCAAGAGATCGAGTGAAATAATTCAATTTGAGGGTCGATCTCACGATAAAGAAGTTCAAAACAGATAGTGATGCAAATGAGATGGTTTTAAGATGCTTAGAATAACAAATCTATATTATCTTAAACAACTTAAATGATGATATGATGTGATCATGGATGAGATGGATGATGTGATATGCTATGATTATGCAATGGATGATTTATATAGATGCTTAGACTAACATATCTATATTATGATGATGATTATGTATGTTAGATGATATTGGAGATACTGATTTTTTGTGGATACATGATGGATGCATTGGTGATGATGATTAATGACATGATGTTAGTGCAAAAAAGAAGACATTAAATGATGACAAGAGGATCCAACAAGCCAACTTTATGAGAGATGATGACGAGAAATGATGATGATAGATGGATGATGATAGATGGATGATGATTTTCTTATCAAGTATTGAGATTTTAAAGGGCTACTTACCTTATGTTTGATTACAAATGTAGATATGATGCATCAAGGTATAAAAAACCAGGATGGCGTTGTATATAGTGCGATGGAATTTGACTTGAAAAATAGATAGGAGTATTATTGTTCACACTTGACATAAAAAAACCTTGCAAGGACGTACCTAACAAAACAAGTATTCACCAAATTATTTTACAAGAATTTCCAACAAGCACAACAGACAAAAGGATAATGATTGTTGCCCCATTCCTATCTCTCTAAATCCTTCATTCATATATCATCGAGAGGTCCTTGGAATAAGCACAATAAGATAAATCAAATGAAAATGACCAAGTACACAAACAAGTCAATGCTCTTCATATCTCTAGCCAAAAGGGATTTGTTTTGATAGGATAAGAATTCAAAGTGATATCCAAAATGATGCCCATTGTCGGAACGATATATCCTAGGACATGCATTGTATAGGATGATGATGGTTTGATAAGTTGATTGATAAACTATTGATATAAGGTTGACTGGCATGTTTGAAAATGATCAAGAGTTTGATTTTGTTTTAAAGGTTTGTTGTTTTGATTTTGATTTTATGATTGAAGCTTGCTTTTGTTGACTGCTATGATTGTTTCTGCTTTTTTTTTCCAAAGGATGAAGGTGATGATCAATTTATTGTGGATGATTGATTATTGTGGGTGCAAGCGAGATGAGACAGATGGATTTTTTTCAAATATTTGGATGTTTTTGATGTTTTGAAATGTTTTTGAGGTTGTTTTTGGTGTTTTTGAGATTTTACAAATGTTCTCATTTTTTGATTTTTTTTTTTTGCTAATGTTTTGGGGCTTTCTGAGATTTTATGAATGTTTTTGGATTTTGCATTTTTTTGAATGTTTTTGGATTTTGATGTCTCGGGGATTGATAAAAGATGAGCCTTACGTATGTTTAAGCTCAGAGACGATGTAGTTCAGATTCCAATGTTTTTGATGTTTTTCTAATTTTTTTGCATGTTTTTGGATTTTTTGATGTTTTGGATGTTTTTGGATTTTTCATACTATTTTGACGATTTGGATATGGATATGATATCAGTGATCTGTTTGAGGATTTTTCTAAAAACCAAGCTAGGGTTGATTGATCAGATTGATGGATTGATGATGATGATCATAACATTGTTGAGGATACACAACAATGCAAGGATTTGATTGATCAGGATTGATGATGATAACACTATTGAGGATGCACAACAATGCAAGGATTGATGATTGATTAGGATTGATGATGATAGCATTGTTGAGGATGCACAACAATGCAAGGATAGTGTTAATCAACACAACGATATCCTGAGGTGATGATTTTTTGATTGGATTTGATTGATCATGGTTGATGAAGCTTGATTTGAAAAAAAAGTTGTTCAAATGATTTGATGTGACATTTGAAGTACAAAATAGATGAGACTGATAGTGATTATTTGGATGGTGTTCGATGAAAGATGAAGATTGATAAAGAACATCTTCTCACCAAAATATGCCATGGGCTAGTGATTCAGACTCTAGATCACAAATGCTTTGACCAATTTGATTTCATGTTTGCCAATGTTCAGATCACAACATAAGTTTGAGGATATAGATCAAGATTTATTCCTAAAGCGAGATCTAAATATCTACCCCCGGTGTCTAGTAATGTATGGAATGTTATGGATAGATTCCTGGATAGGTGTATGGATGGATGGATATGGTAAGCACGCAAAGGATGCCAAGAATTATCTTGTGATAAGATAAGGTGTTCAGATAAAGAATGCTGATTTGGATAATGTTTCATGGCTCCGATAACACTGGGTAGGATAGGATCAATGAAAATGACCCATGTCAAGATGTTTACCATAAGAAAGCATAAAGTGTGCCCCAAACCTTCATCAACATCAAGATAGCTTGGATGATGGATGCTAATAGATGAAAAAAATGGATTTGATAAATGGTTTATGTATGGATGGATTTATTATGGCTAAGATGGATGGGGTGCTAGATTTATTATGGATGGGATGAGATGTTTCCTCCTGGAGTGGCGCACGTAAATGCTCGATTCTACAATGATGCCTGTTTGCCAGGTTTTCATCATGGTCTTGCCCAAAGCGCAGCCCATGCTGTTTTCACTAGAGGACAATTTTTTTTCTTTACTATTTTAATCTTTTTCTAATTTTTTAGGATTTTCATTTTTTTGTTTTGTTTTTCTCGAAGATTTTAAGCGAAATCCACTAGGTTAAGGATGTGATGCCCCTGCCATGATGTGCCATTGATATCTTGCTTGAAGAAGTTTCTTTTTCGTTTAAGATACTGCACTTGAATGCAACTTTTGGGACTCTTGATCTACTTTATTGATACCAGGGTTAACTCTATCTCTGTGCATACATCACAATAGAGTGCCTTCAGAATCCTTATGATGAAGGGTTGTTGCCAATACATGGTCAATAGAAGAGCTTGATATCATGCGTGGAGGCATGGATGGAGTGTGTTTAGGTATGTGAAGAGGTGATGGATTGTTGACAATCAATCTTTTGACTCTCCAAACTGGGGAAGATGAACAATGATGGGTGGATATGAAAGTGTGCATGGAATTAGGACCAACTGCTTGATACACTTTGTACATTGCTTGAGAAGCTTGCATTTGTTTTTGTAGACATCTTTGATGGATACTTTTCCATTTTTATTTTTGTCCCATATTTCTTTGACTGATGAGTTTGATAGGATAATCTTTCTTTGTGGCCTTTGCACCGCTGTGTGTATTTGATTTCTTGTCCATCATGCTTTGCTTCTTTTTCTTTGATAATTTTCAGATTTTAACTAATTCTTTTTTGGATGGGTCCCAATCCTCCATGGATGGGTGATGGGTCAGGACAGACGTTCTACATGTGGTCGGTTGTATTGACAATTAGTTTCATCATATAAGACTCTTTTGTGCTCTCTATGTTGATGTTTGCTTGAGATGAAGTTTCCCCCAGTATGGTGGTAGTTGTACCTTCATGCTTTGATTCTTCCTATTTTGAGATGTCTTGTTCAATAAGCATTCTCTGATAGATAGCCATTGTAGATAACGTTAGTTCAATTTGTTGCTCTGCTAACTTTGGAATATCAGCGGCTCTATCTTAACTTATTTTCTTGAGTGATGGATATCTTATTCATGATGTCCTTATTCAAATTTGTGATATATTCGATAATCGTTGTTGACAACTCGCTTTGATTGTAGGAATCAATAACTACTCTTTTGTGTAATGTATCATTAGAGTAAAGGAATCATGTTTTGAATGAAGATCATCTACGTTCCCATTCACAGAAAGCATCTCATGGGTAGATGGAGGAATATGTGTTATGGGGATATGATCATCATTTGCGACATCTTGTATAGATAGGAGAGTGTCCATTAGATCATTATAGTATCTTTGAGATACAAATTCTTGATCTTGATTTATTTCAGAGTTACTTTCAACATGCTTTGGATCAAGTTCTTGACATGGGTTAATTTCAAAGGATGGATTGCTTACAAATGGTTCTTGGATATCTTCATTAGACATGGTAAGTGGTTCAATATCTTCAAGTGCTGAGTTCAGGGTTCCTTCAGTGTCTGTAAACATGAGGTCAAAGGTTGTAAAAATGTCTTGGAAAAGACCATTGCTAGACCTTGGTGAAAGACAATGATCATGCTTTGGAATAGATTCTTGAGATATGTTCTTTAACTCTTTAGGTGATGTAGAGACATTTTCAACATGATCATTGGTCAATGGATTGTGGATTATGTCAATAGGATCAAATAATTCCAACACTCCTTGAAATAAATCCCTAAAAAGTGTCTCTTGATGTATGGTGAGTGGATCATCGGATGGGGTGGAAATATCTTCAACATGCTCATCGATGGAGAGATCTTTATCGTTATTTTCAATAATTGTGGTGAAGGGATTTCCAATGTTTTTAACCATAAGGTCAAATGATGTTGACATTTCTTGGATTGGATCATTGTTGGGTATTGTTGGGGGATTTTGATCATGATTAAGAAGTGACACTTGACATATGTTGATTTGATCATTGGATGAAGTACAAATAGCTTCAAAGTGCTCAGTGATGGATTGATCTTAATCCTTGTTCTCAATAGTTGTCATTTCATCTGTTTGTGCTTGTGTTTGTTGGGTAGCTTGGGAGGATTGGATAGCTTGAGAGGCTTGTTGCACTTGTTAAGCTTGTCTTGCTTGTTGTGTGGATAAATATTGTTGGATGGCCTTTTGCTAGGGCTGGTGAGCTTTGAGCGTAATGTTATATTGTCTTGCTACATTTGGTTTAGGTGGTAGTGGTGGCGGATTCAAAATTGTGTTGGATGTAGTGTCAAGTGGTTGAGATACACTTGGAGTGATGGTAGTGAGGGGTTGCGATGTGATGGGCATGATAGTGGTATTTGGAATGATCAAAGTGATAGGAATGGTTAGAATGATCGAGGTGATAGGTCCTTGGGAGACCATATTTTGATTTGTCAGGATTGGTGTTGTCATTTTATTAGATACCATATGTTGGTCTGATGTTGATGGTATATTCAAAGGATTTGATGTGATGGCTTGATTGGTGTTAGGTGGAGATATTTGGATGGTGTGATTGGTGCTAGGTAAAGGGGAAATCCCTAAACCAAGGAATGATGTTGATATGTGTAATGGTGGTGGAGATGTCTTTTGATGCAATGATTCAACTATTTTGGTAAGTGTAGCAATTTGATCTCATCAAATTTGATCTTGATTTCAATTTTGACTCCCTTGATATAGTTGATTTTTTTTTTTCAAACAGATTTGGGATGCATACTTGTGGTTTTTGAATGGGATCATGGAAAATTTGATTTTGGACATTGTTCTGATTTGGGATGATGTTCAGGTTTGGCATGATAGGTTGAAATTGACCATTATTGATGTTTGGAATATTCGTATGATTTGAAAATGTATCCATCCCAAAGTTTTCTAGATTCATGTTTGGAAAACTTGTACTTGGTACATTCTCATTTGGCATGTATGGAAATGGTGGGATGACGTTGTTCGTTTGATGACTCATGCATTGATTGTTCAGTTGGTGGATTTGTAGGTTTGGATTTGGATCTACCATTGGGAAATGTGTTCCAATATTTGATTTAGGCATACTCACACTTGTTGTCCCATTGAAATTTGTAAAAGGTAATGATCCCATGTATGGATTGTGTAAGTGCGAGTTTCGATAATCAATTAGTATTGTAACACTTTGAAAGTTCAATTGATTTGGATTACTCATGATGTATGGATCAAGTTTATATTCCATGTTCCTCTTGTGTTTTGACCTTGTTGCAAAAGTGACCTCTAAGTTCTTAGGACCAATGACAAGATGAAGGATGAAAAGGGGAAATGATATGAGTGTTGAACATTTAGGGACTTTGGATCAATGCTAGACTTAGGGTTTGATTTTGATTGGTTTGATTTGGGTAATGAACTTGTAAACCCTAAAATGTTGGATGTGATCCTAGGATGAACTTGTTCAAAGGATTGCTGATTTAATTAAATGTATGAGAAAGGATGAATTCCCATACACCTAACTAAACAAGGTGATTTTTGATTTTGATGATTTACCTAAGCCTAGAATGATTTTTCCAAAGCTCTAAAGTTGTTTGGTGGGATGGGATGATAAATTTTTTTGGTGGATGAAGTGTTCTATTTGATCCTAAATGAACCTAGGAAGGACTTGTTTACTAGACCAAGATAGTGAAGAACATGCCTTTCTCTAAGAGTAATTCAAAATAAAAAGATCAATGTTTGCATGAAACCATATGACAAAAAGATACCAAGCACATGTGTGGGGTCAAATTGATTCAATCTTTACTTAATGGATTATTTTTATCACAAACACTTCTTGATTAGGTTTTCAACTGAATGTCCAATGTCCTAATTTTCTTTCATCCCACAAAATGCATTATGCAGAAATCAAGGAAATCAAGGAAAAGGTTTCCTAATGTTGACCTTAGTAGGAGAAAATTGAGATGAAATCCAAATGCTTAGAAGCCTCTAAGGAGAAAATCCCAAGGGAAAGAAATAGCATGCGAATCTATTCAAAGATATTTGCTTCTCCTAAAGGGTTTGAGTTTTGATGATCATGTTGATTGTTAGTTTTCCAATGTTTTCAATCAATGCACTGTGTTTTCAAACCAAGAACAAGTACAACCCTATGGATGTGAAAGATAGTATTTGTTAAATTTCCACTTGGACAAGTCCAACTATGCTTATCTTTAGTGAATGGTTAGATGCTTAACCCCACTAGCTCCCCTCCACGACACTCACTTATATGGGGCAGCCAAGCATCAACACCCATGAAACTCTAATTGCATGTTTTCCATTTCTACTAAAGACTGTAAAAGTGTGGGGCAACTTCAGAACAACCTTTCTTGTACCAACAAATAGATCAAGGATTTTGGAAAATTCTAGCACATGGGTTTTAATAAGGACTTTCCATTCGTGGAGATTGAACCATACAACAAGAGTCCCCTTTCAGATCCATCTTGTCGAAATCAACCGTGTGATATTGGAATTTACTGCAATATCCACATTTATATCCTGGTTGGAAATACTCTTGGCTTTAGAGTGTTACCAGTTGAGTCATTCCCTTGGGTGAGTACTTTTTCCCCAAGGTAGGCCCGCTAAGATAAACAAAAGTGAATAAACTTATTCATAGTTCGATCGACCCTTGTTTGGAAACAAGGGGAGAATGCATGCAATAAGCTCACTCACACTCGTACAATATTTTAAACCCAAATTGAAGTGTGTATGGGAAATTATTTATGCAACTTAATGTCACAAAAATCCTTTTGATTCTCAAGATCATCGTGAGGCGTGAGAGAAGCACATACATCTTTTGATAATATTACCTTTTGTAAATAATTAAAAAACAATAAAGATACGTATTCATTTTATCCTTCAAAGCAATGATTCGATTCATTTTAAGCACCAAAGGAAAGATGAAGATTTGATTGTTCAATTTTTAGCCTAAAAGTAAAGACTAGTCAGTTTAGAACCATTCAATTTTAGATCAAATTCGAAAAGATCAAAACAATGATTGATTTTAAACCTAAATCAGAAGTGAGTTGTCTTTAAAACAAAAAGAAAAAGTGGCACATGAATGTTCTAGGTTGTTTCAATAAGCATTAAGAAATGCTTTTTCAAGCTCAATTTCCATTATTTCAACTCAAATACACTTGTGATTTATTTGTCTTCATTAGAACTAGATGAAATTCTGATAGATAGACTCCATCTTAGCAATCTGCACCCAACAACCTTAAGTTAGCAAAACAAAATCAAGCATAGATTAATAGCTTTATTTAAATTCAAATAGAAAATGATTTTTCCCTTTTCGAAATGTAAAGTATGGTAGCCCAAATTTCAACATCAAAAGTCCATCATATCCAACTTGGATCCCCTTTTTAGACAACAATCGGATTAAATGCAAAATCGTAATAGATTTTTCTTTTGTCATTAAAGATCTACATAGGGCTTAACACATAAAATTTGGTCAGCTTTTGTTCAATAGTATATCTATATTACCACTATATGTGCCAATTTTTTTATTTTCTTTTGCTTTAAAGCAACTCACTAAAGCACCATTAAGATAGAAATTTCAATATGGAGGAATCAAGTAAAGCGCATTTGATTAAGACAACAATTTTGACCATAAGAGAACCCAAGCTGGTTAAGACCACAAAATATTTAGATAAAAAGTATTTTCTCTAGAGCCATTGTGCAAGATTGTTAAAGAATTGAAGAAGGTAACTTTAATGCCAAGTAACGTAGTTAATCACCAAACAAAGAAACAACCTTAAACAACAAATATTAAATTAAAAGAACTACAAGTTGTTACATTCATTAGGCATCATCATTAGCTCAGTAAAATAACAACATTAATTCATGAAATGACCTTTGTGGTGGGATCTTGAGTGCCTATAAAAATAGTCAATCAAATATTTGATTCACTCTATGACGTGAATACTATTTTTTTAGAATGATCTGTATCTTTCTCTACCTTTAACCAGCATTCTCCTAGCCCTGCGCCCAAAAAGAAGATTTTCCAAAACTAGGTATGGATATTCAGCTTAGCAAAGGCATGGAAGAATTTATCAAATATAGTGGTTGCAGCCAAATATTTTTGCAAACCAATCCAAGCACAAACAAGGTACATGAACTATTTTACCAAATTCGTTCGAGAAGAAACGACTACCTCTCTCTTGTCCCAATGCCCTCTATCATTCAAAAATAAAACTAGCAGTCACTTCCCCCCTACTCATGTTTCTTTATTCATACTCAATCCCCATGATATTTCAAGCATTAAAGTGTTTTGGTATGGTAGGCATAGATGATAGAGCTTGCGTAGATCATTATGGTTTCCCCCAAAAAACCTAGGTATCTATATCAATCTTGAAAATGAAAGATAAAGAACACAATAAAAGATGAAGAGGATTAGCTAGTAGTGACCCAACAAAAGGTGTATAGGTTGCACCACCTAGGAGAACAAAATCACAAGCTTTGATGGGCACAATATCCTTTCAGTTGATGCTCCAAAACCAACGAGTGATCTTTGTATTTTCAAGCTAATGCACTTGGAATGCGATGGAAGGTCCCATGTGCTACTGTCTTTTGGGAACATGCCACTTCACATACATTTGGAGATGAAATAACCTTGATCCATCATTAGTAAGAGGAAGTAACAATGTATTATAGCCAGGTATTCCCTACTAAAATGGTAGAAAAATTTAGTAGTGATTTGATATCTTTGATAAGATAGTGGCTAGTGATAATAATGGCTACAAAACTAAGTGTTGACAAAGAGAAAAAAGTCTTGCTTTTGGCTTGACAAGACCCCATGCTAGGGCACAACTAAATCTAATGGAATGTTTTTTAGATTTTGTGGTAGGGAGTTGTGTATTGATGTGATCCCCCTTGTTATTTTTCATCACCTACATTCCTTATATAATGCCATTTCTCCTCTATATTTCTTAAATTCAGCTTCTCTAAACAAGTGGGTGTTTGATTGATTGTTAGTATGTAGGTGATTGTGGGTAAAGTTTGCAAAATCAAATTCAAAGATAACATCAGGTTCAAAGATAAAAGCAATAAAGATAACAACAGATTCAAAGATAGTAACCATAAGATTTGCACAAAATGGATTAATTGGCTAGGCTTTAGAAACTTTTAAGCAAATGCAACTCTCAAGTGTAAAACTGAACTCCACAGCCATCCCATAATCCTCCCTAGCTGCACACGGATGGGAGCTTTCAAACAGGGTATGGACATCCAACAATGTACAGGAAAAGTGATTTTATGGAATGCAATGAATGCAGGATATGCGCAAAGTTTGTTGGTATAAGGAACTTTCAAGCAGATACTATTAACAAGTGTACAATCGAATTCCATAGTGTATGACCTTCATAGACAATCCTACAGAATACATAAGCATAGAAAAGGCAAGTGAATTGTTTAACTTTTTCTTTTCTCAATGACCCAAACAAAAAAAAAAGCGCAAACAACACCTACAAAGGCTTTATCATTT